>BMAO01027884.1:0-311260 GCA_019973975.1 Trichonephila clavata
AAGTCGCGGAAGGTACCAAAAGATCGGAATTTTCCGGGGAAGCCGTATTGCCTATTTATATTCCGATATTGTAATTAGTTAAAAAGATATTAATTAAAAACCTTAAAACGCCGAATTGTTTTACTCCTGCCGGTTGCATACTTGGCGGAACTTCCCTTCCGTTTCGGCCGAGCGGTAATCTTACGTTTTCCACCATATTAAAATTGTCATCCAATTTTCGGTGTCGAAATTAGACAAAAAATAATTTCAGAATCGGAAAGATCATTTATTTCGCCACGACACGGTATATTTTTTTTTGTAAAATAACGATATTTTCTATTTTTTTCGAATTTTTTAAAATAGTGTTAAAACAGATGCGTTTTTATGAAAATTATTTCTAAATCGTTGGGTATGAATTACTTTTCGTGTTATTAAATCGATATTCTACACTCATTAACTTCAAGCCTTTCTCTTTTAGATCCATTTATTTAAAAAATAAAATTTCCTAAACTTTTTTTTTTAAAGAATTTTTAAAAAGTAGTCTTAATTTTTACTTCACATTGAATAACTTCGTCATTTATGAAGATAATCTCACAAAACCTTTTTTCCGTGTGTACAGTAATATTATCCGTAACATATACAAAGATTGAAAAAATTGCTTCAAAATTACGGATTTTAAAAAACATTTTGTGATTTTCGTAAACTTATGTTTTTCTGAGAAATAAATTAAAAAGTAGTAATTTGTACATTTTTTATTTCAAAGTACGTTATTTTTGCAAATAGCTGGTGATGTTTGAGAGCATTAATGTAAAAATTATGCCCTTAAAATGAAGGTAATGATTTTTAAAATAATTTAAAATACGCGATTTTACACCAAACATTCGTTAACTGCGCTTGTGGCAGAGTGCGCAGAGCTCCCGCTACACTCAAGACTATAACTGCAGCACTACCGTGCGTGGTCAAAGCGAAGGAGGGTGTACGCCTCGCAGAAACCCGCCGGTCGATCTTTTCATACTTGTATTAAATTTTTTCTCCTACTGGACATTGCGTCGCCATACATTACTTTTCGTGTTATTAAATCGATATTCTACACTAATTAACTTCAAGCCTTTCTCTTTTAGATCCATTCATTTAAAAAATAAAATTCCCAAAACTTTTTTTTTAAAGAATTTTTAAAAAGTAGTCTTAATTTTTACTTCACATTGAATAACTTCGTCATTTATGAAGATAATTTCACAAAACCTTTTTTCCGTGTGTACAGTAATATTATCCGTAACATATACGAAGATTGAAAAAATTGCTTCAAAATTACGGATTTAAAAAAAAAATTGTGATTTTCGTAAACTTATGTTTTTCTGAGAAATAAATTAAAAAGTAGTACTTTGTACATTTTTTATTTCAAAGTACGTTATTTTTGCAAATAGTTGGTGATGTTTGAGAGCATTAACGTAAAAATTATGCCCTTAAAATGAAGGTAATGATCTTTAAAATAATTCAAAATACGCGATTTTACATTTAGCCAAACATGTTGCGTCGAAAATTACTTTCAGAATCAGTGATTTAAAAAATAAAAAGCCGAAAACTTTTTTGAACGAATTGTAATAAAACACTCAAAATACTTAAATCAATCATTTAATAATTTCTTCATTGAAAAAAAAAATTCCATTAAATTTTTTCCCGTGTGTCGATTTTGCTTTAAAATTACGGATTTTTAAGATTTTTTTTGCGATTTTCGTAAAATAAAGTTTTTGCGAGAAATAATATAAGCATTATTTTTGTAACATTTTTTCTTCAAAAATTATTGTTGTTTCCAATCAATATGTGAACACTTGGAATTTTCAATTAAAAATTGAGCCATAAAAAATAATGAAAACTTTAAAGACATTCTAAAGGCTTTGCGCATGCGCGAGAATCATTATTATAATTTTTTCACCCCTCTGTTTAACGCTCAGTGGCCAAGGTCAAACTTGATGTTGCAATATTTTTTCCGTTATTCATTACTAGATTAATTATGTAATGACAACACTGTATAATCTGTTTTTTTCTGGATAAAACGATAGATTATAGTTTTCTGGACTATACTTTGGCTACCAGTATATAACGATTCATTGGCAAATGAAAATACCACACATACACACAAACCCTTTGTATTATTTTTAGCTCTAAGAAAATAATTATTGTTAAAATAATGAATATGCTTGGTTTTTCGTAATATATTATATCAGAACGTTTTCTTTGTTGCTTTAAATATACATTTTTTTAAGTAAAAAAGAATTGTTTTCTGTAAATCATTAATCGAAATTTTTCAATCGTTACGTATAAGGATTTCTTATAACTATGATAAGTAAACCATCTGAACTAAAAAGATTCATACTTTGCTCTTTTAATATCAGTGATTGAATAAATTAAATACCAGACATCATTTATTTGTCACGATGCGGATTTTTTTTTCAAAATAATAATACTTTGCCTATTTTATGATTTCTTCTAAAATGAATAAATATCGATACATTTAAATGAAAATGATTTTTAAAAAAGTCATTGATCATTTAGAATCAATGATTAAAAAAATAAAATGCCAAAAAAAAAAGAATTTTATAGGAAAAAAAACAACTTTTTTTTTTTACAAAACAATGATGTTTTGCATATTTTATGAGTTTTTCTCATATGAATCAATATCGTTGAAGTGAGTGGGTGATTTTAAAATTCACCCTTTTGCCTATTCGAGAATTTTTGGTGACGGACCTCGAAATTTTCAACCATTCTCAAGTGACGAGGACGACACCTGAGCTTTCACCCATCTTTAATAATTACTACACCACACCAACGCAAGAACAAATTTCGAAAAAGGGAGTTTTTATGACATAGTTAAAGAAATCACTCACATCGCGCGCATACACACACACACACACACACAAGTGCTATCGGCCTGAGGGAAACACGAAATTTCCATGGGGATGAAGTTATTCACTCGGTAAAACGAAAGAATTGGAAAGTGAGTGGGTGATTTTTAAATTCGCACTGTTTGCCTATTCGAGGGTTTTTGGTGACAGACCTTGAAATTTTCAACCATGCTCAAGTGACGAGGACGACACATGAGCTTTCACCCATCTTTAATAATTACCACACCACACCAACGCAAGAACAAATTTCGAAAAAGGGAGTTTTTATGACATTGTTAAAGAAATCACTCATATCGCACGCACACACAGGTGCTATCGGCCTGAGAGAAACACGAAATTTCCATGAGGGTGAAGTTATTCACTCGGTAAAAGCCCGTGCAACGCCGGGCTAAGCGGAGAGGAAAGAAACAAAGAAATCAAAGTAATTTCGGAAAATAATATTGGAAGTGCTGAATTTGTGAAGATTGAGTGAATATTAACGTCATACTGTTCAGCTACACGTGGCCTTTTGGGGACGGTCCACGTAATTTTGAACCATCGTCAAGTGACGCGGACGACACCTGAGCTGGCACCCCCTCTCCTAACTACCACACCACACCAACGGAAGGACGTTTGAACTCTCGACAGATTTTACGTGCATCGCTCCCCTACACTGCGGGTCTTCAGTGGTACTAGGATCGAGAATTTGTGAAGAGAATTGAAAATGTTAAGCAACAAAGCCATGACACGCACTCACGGGACATGCACTCACATCGTACGCGTGAAACCCCACAAAAGTGTTGGCGTTAGAATAAAAGGAAGAAATTAACATGGGGATTAAGTTATACCCTCGGTATAAGCCCGTGCAACGCCGGGCCATGAAAGCTAGTATTTGTATATATTCCGTACTTATTATTAAGTCATAATAATAACCTTTTCCCCACCTCACCACACCTACGATATTGGGCAGTAGCGTACACAAGAATTTTTAAAGGTCGAGGGTTTTTTGAAGGTCTACCATTCTCGTATCATACCTTAATACGCAGTCAAACATTTTTTTTTTTATTTTGTCGATTGTCGGGAACAAAAAGCAGCAAAAAGTAAATTACATAATAAATAATTAACATCAATAAATAAAAAAATTACTAATATCAAATACTTAATTACATTTTACACGCTATTTACGTGGGGCTATAATTAATCGAAAAACATGAAGGGTTATGAGGAAGGGTCCGGACCCCTTCCCCGCCCATGTGTGTGCCACTGACATTGGGTGGACCGTGACTCCTAGGAAAAATTAGAAGTAGCCCGCACCCTGTAAAAGTCTGCCCACCCCTGCTCTAGCTCATCGGAAAGTCTCAGTTTAAAATCAATTACAAAATTACACCCGGACAGACATTAAAGGGAGTTAATAAAAACATGGTAATATTAAGTGTCAATCGTATTCTCACATTTTAAACGTATTGCTATAATTTTAATTCGTACAATCACTTCTAAACGTATTGCTTTATAAAAATAAAAAATATTTAGAAGTTAGAACGCAAATTATTTTTTTCACATCACGAGCCTTTTTTTTTAATTTTCATTTTCAGAAAAATGTTTACATTATAGTAAGAACTTGATAACATACACCCACCCTCCTCTTTCTCCCATACAGAAAACTTTTTTTTTTGTTTTATTTTTATAAACCACAAGTGTATTTTATACTGCATATAATTAGCTTTAAATTCAAAACACTCGCTTCTGGATTACGCTTTTTTCTTTTAGTCACTAAATCTGGAATTAGTCGCCAAATCTGAAAATGGTATATCGAAGTAGTTGCCAAATCTAAAGATTGTATGTGCAATAAGTAACCAAATCTGGATGTGGTATTTAGAAATGTCGCCAAATCTGATTATCGTGATTCCTGACGATCCTGATGAGGACAATGGAACAAATTTATGAAATTATTGTATTGTCATCGGTCCTTGACAAGTGTGCAAAATTTCGAATTAATCTGACCTTTTTAAGTGGGTGAAAATCGAGTTCCAAGATTCCGTTACATGCAAGTGAAACTTATAAAGGCGTGTTAAAAAAGAAATTGTCTTGTTTCAATGAGCAATTTTTATCGGGGTCAATTTTTGCAGTTCAATATGATTGAACCATTATTAGTTTGAGGTTAATCTGTTCAAGATTTAAATAAAAAAGCTGTCACAAAAATTTAAAAATTAATAACAAAGCAAAAATACCATAATAGAAAAAAAGACTGTAATTATCAGTAAATAAAATATTTGGTATTATTCTTACAGGTTTTTTTAACATTAAATGACAAAAAAAGTATTTTAATTATTTAAAAATTTTCTTTTGTTTGAAGTAATTTTTTTTTCATTGCCTAACACGTACAAATAAATTTATTTAATATTTTTAAATTTACTGAGATATTGTGGGGCAGAAAAATAATTTTCAAAGTTTTATAGTAACAAAACAATTTATAAATTATTATATAAGTATATATTTTTTTTAAATGTTTTAGAATTTTGTTTAATTTTTTATATTTTCTTTAATTAAGCTGTAATTATTATTTTTTATATATTTTCCGTTTAAATTGTTAAAGAAAACAATTATTTTGAGTTAAATAAGAAAAACTTTGTCTAGACATTTTTCGAAGAACAGAATGTATTGAAAAACGCACAACAACTCTAAGATTTTAATTATTTCTAGGGAAAAGATATTTTATTTTAAATAATTTTCTCTTTGGATTTAATGCCAGTCTTCTAAACTAGAAAACTTGGCGCTTCTAACTATATCAGTCTGGTTTTCTTTCTTAATCTATAGGAATGGTTTAATTTACATTTTTTATATTTCCTACTTTGGAAGGGAAGTTCAAATAGGGCATAGTTTTTTAACTAAGATCTCAGAATGGTTCGATGAATAATTATTTACTAAACCATCCTGAAATCCAACAGTTAAACTATTTGAGTAAGAAAAAATTTTACGTTTTATATAATTTAGCATTAATTTATAAATAAAAGTTCACTGAATATTTAACAGAAATGAAACAAATCTAACTAATCTGCAATCTTTTAATTTGAAAAAGAAATAAAAATGTATATGACTTGTTTCATCAGAGAAATAAAAATTTACAATTATTTTTGTTTAGGTCATGCAAATAAATTTAAAAAGTGATCAATCAATTTGGTATTTGAATACTTTTTTCTCTTTACGATGTTTTCTTTAACGAACAAATGTATTTTGCGTCATTTTAAAAGAAGCAAAAGTCCATATTTGGCATTAACTAAATCAGACTAAGGCTTTATATATATGTAGTACATAGTGGCCGCGGTAGCCAAGTGGTCTAGGCATCGGATCATGGCTAGCGTGTCATGAGTTCGATCCCAGTACCACTAAAGACTCGCAGTGTAGGGGAGCGATGCACGTTAAATCTGTCGAGAGCTCAAATGTCCTCCCGTTGGCGTGGTGTGGTAGTTAGGAGAGGGCGTGCCAGCTCAGGTGTCGTCCGCATCACTTGACCATGGTTCAAAATTACGTGGACCATCGCCGAAAGCCCTCGTGTTGATAAGCAGTGCGACGTTAATATTCACTCACTCATACGTAGTACATAATTTAATTAATTTTTACATTCATAAATTGCTAGCGAAATATTCTTCGTTGCACGGGAATCGGAAGCATTTTTTTAGAAATGCAACCACATTTAAAAGTAATTAAAATAAGCAAATGCTGTAATAATAAAAAGAAAGTACAGATTAAGTAAAAAGAATATCTTCATTTCTAATGTTTTGTTACTTATGCCACCCGTCTGACGGTGTCAGATCGAGACTCACAAAATTCATCGCGGTAAAAAAAAACTGTCGTTAGCCGTGGTTTTGAGCATCATGCAGGTGACAGTATGATTTGCGGTTCGGTTCCACGCCAATTTTGTGAGAGAACTCTCTGGAGGTTGTCAGGAGCCCCCCACCTCTCTTCCCCTTCTACCAACCTCACTAGAGGGCTTGAGACTCGAAGGCTATTGAGAGTACCCCCATGCCGAGAAGGCATTATACTTTTACAAATATCCATGCCTTCTCCGGGATTCGAAACCAGACACTACGGCATAGTGGTCAGCGCCACTAACCATAATACCGAAAGGAGGGCTTCTTATATTTTTAATTAATCTTATTATCTGTCTTCAATTTATGAAGGAAATGAAAAAAAATTCAGATTTTTATTAAAAGACTGAAAATAGATATGTTCAGTCCTGCAGATTTAATGTAAAGCAGTCTTTTTGCCTTAAATAAAAATAAAAACTTTTTTCCAAAGAAAAAAGAAATGAAGAGATACAAACAACAGCAATTCATTGCCAAACCGAAATCATTTGGCTCCAAAAAAGAGCCAAATACAAAGAAATACTTCAAAATTCTCAAATTAAAAACAGTGACTTGACAATTACCGTAAAATCTGGCGCATAACGCGCACCTATATTTAGAGCTGTATTTTTTAAATTTTAGGTATTTTCACCGTATAACGCGCACCCCCTTTGTAACGAAAAAATCTGAAATGTTGGTATGCGATGCTCTAATGTTTTGAAGTCATTTATATTCAAGATATTATCCCAGACTTTTGAAAAAATAGTATACTTCTAGAACTGTAGCTTTTTAGTTCATAAAGCGTGTAATTTCTTTTAAAGAAACAGTGTTTCAATATGTGTAAAAGTAATTTTTTTTTATGCTTATCTCTTTTGTTATTTTTAAAGTTATCATTTTCATACCCGGCGTATAACGCGCACCTGTAAATTTCCATCTTATTTTTTGTGTTAAAAGTGCGCGTTTTACGCCGGATTTTACGGTGTTTAAAAATTCAGAACAATTTGACACTAGTTTCAGTCATACTCCTGACAGAATATAAATTACGGCAATACATCAATTAGGTAGGTTTTAAAAACTCTTTATATAAGGTTTACTTTAATCTAATAAGAACTTTCAAAGAAATTTTTCACGTACAACCTCTGACAATAAAGTTCGGTGAATGAAGTCAGAACGGTCGATCTGGTAACACTGGCGAAACAAAACACTGCACATGCGTAGCGGCAGGTGTTGACCATCTCCCCACCGTTATTTAGTTGAGACTCATTTGTGTTCCGTGTAAGACTTGTTTTACAAAGGGCTTGTTTAGGACGTTGGTTCTTAAATGAGAACAAGAAAATGAACGAACAAAAGATTAATTTAAAGTTTTGTTTTAAGCTTGGAAAGACACCAGAAGAAGCTTATGCGATGCTGGTACGTGTTTATGAAGATCAAGCACTGTCCATGAAGTGTGTGTACGAGTGGTTCGACCGTTTTCGAAAAGCAGGGAAAGTGTTTCTGACAACCCCCGTAGTGGAAGACTGGTGACGAAAAACGTGTTATCGATATTGACGATAATCTCTACATCCAACGAAACGTGACGAGGCTTTTGGCCCAAAAGAAGACTTCTTGCAAAGTTTCCAGGACATGTATAGCAGATTTCAGCGGTGCATAGTTATGGGAGGTGACTATTTCAAAGGACAATGAGGTAATTTTCGTTAATATTTCATCTACGTGTTAAAGTTACATCAACGAACTTTATTGTCAGAGGTTGTATTTTAGATTTCACAATATATGTGTCAGAAAAATTAAGTTCTGCACTTTAAGGGTGTGTCATGATTAAAAATTAAAAGAGAGAAAGCAAATACATTTAAAGAAAAATATTGTACAAAAAGCAAATTTATCTGAGCTATATTATACTGTTAGTTGAATATTAAATCTGAGTACCAACAAAATTTTCATATTATTTGTAGCAATCCAATTTGAGAGCTGACGTTTGTTTTTGAAAATAAAGGTTTCATGGGTTTTTTTTAATATGCTATATATATAAGCAAGGTTTTAAGTCGTTAAGCTTCAAGGTCAACAATGCCCAAGTTGGATCATGGATTGATGAGGAATAATAGTGATTAATGCAAATTAAATCTAATACATTCAAATTGCTCATGTAATGAGAAAGTTAGCAAAGTGAAGTACTAGTTTGGGTGTCGTCTTCATCATTTGACTACAGTTCAGATTTATAGAGTGTGTTCCAATAGATTAATCATGTAAAAAAGATCTGTCATCATTATTTCAAACAAAACTCTCTCTAAAAATATGCAAATATTGTGATATTTATATACATGAAATCGTTTTAAAAAAAGTTAAGAATTTCGTTTATTTTATTTTAATGTACTTATTTATTTTATGAAATATGCTTATAAGGTTCCTTTTCATAAGACGGGACATAAGTTTTTGTTTTCAATCAAAATTTAAATTGAAACAAAATGAAGTTGAATTCAAAACTAATAAGTACAATCAAATGTCCTTTTAAGTTTATATGTTCCAGAAGAGATTTAAAAAATAAAAATAATGAAACTTAAAAGTAGAAATATATTTTAAGTTTTTTTTTATGAACTTACTTTCAATTTAACAGTTTGAAAAAGGATTTTTAATTTATCACTGTTTTAGTTAGAGCTGGTCTTCTCGGAAACAATTTTTAAAGTTAAAAAAAATACATAAATGTAAAGAAAAAAACATTTCTTTAGACTACAAAATTCATATATTGTTGCTAGGCCACACAAAAATCCTTATTATATATATATATATATAATATATATATATATATATATATATATATATATCTTTTATAAACACAATAGCTCTTATCACCTTAAAATTATGTTAGGCAAAAAAACAATTTTGAGAAATTCTATGAAAAACTTTTATGGGAAAGTCGTCATTCAGATTAAAACTTTAGGTATTAAATAAATAAATAAAAAAACAAGATAAGATATGATTAATGGTTTAGATACAGTAAGAGAGAGAGATGGAATGATAGGGTTACAATAGAAGATTAAGAAACTGATCTCACATCTGACAATATTAGATACACAAATACAATGATGTCAACATTTCTGGAACTTAAGCAAATACAACAAAATGATTATTTATAGATAAAGAAACACAATAATGCTGATATTTCTGAGATAAGTTAATGCAAGAAGCATGTGTAGTGCACTTTCGGGTAAAAAATTTTATTCTCAAATTTTACTTGGCAACTACGCTGCTGAAAATAATTTATTTTCTTTATAAAAATGGCATATTTTACTGCCATTGTTCTTTTGATTCTACCATTTTCAGTGTTTGCATTGGATAATGGATTAGCTTTGACTCCGCCGATGGGTTGGCTGTCTTGGGAACGATTTACATGTAATACAGACTGCAAAAATGATCCAGATAATTGCATTAGTGAAAAACTCTACAAAGACATGGCTGATAGACTGGTGACCGATGGCTACAAGGATATAGGTTATGAATATATAAATATAGACGACTGTTGGATGGAAAAAGAGAGAGACAAAGATGGTAAACTTGTACCTGATAGAGAGCGATTCCCTAACGGGATCAAAGCTTTAGCTGATTATATACACTCCAAAGGACTTAAGCTTGGTATCTATCAAGACATTGGCAGTAAAACATGTGCTGGATTTCCTGGAAGCTACGGGCATTTTGAAACAGATGCAGCAACATTTGCTGAATGGGAAGTAGATATGTTGAAAGTAGATGGCTGCTATGCTGACCCAAAGCAAATGGATGATTTGTATCCAATTTTCTCATCAGCGGTGAATAAATCAAGTAGGGACATATTGTTTTCTTGTGAATGGCCATTTTATCAACACGCCGCTGGAATGAAACCAAACTATCAACAAATAGCAAAATATTGTAACATATGGCGGAATTTTTACGATGTCGTAGATTCGTGGCAAAGTATTTTGTCGATAGTAGATTATTATATTACAAATCAAGAGGAGTTCGTTGCAGCTGCAGGACCTGGACACTGGAACGACCCCGATATGATACTAGCTGGAAACTTTGGATTGAGTTATGATGAAGCTAAAGCTCAATTTATGTTGTGGGCAGTCATGGCGAGCCCATTGCTTGTGTCCAACGACTTACGTCACATCCGTAAAGAATTCAGTGACTTACTTAAAAATAAAGAAATAATCACAGTGAATCAGGATCCACTTGGAAAAATGGGGAAAATGGTGCAAAAGAATGGTAACATTGAGATCTGGACTCGTCCTATATCTCCACTTAGTAAAGATGGTAAATATTCATATTCCATCGTAGTTTTTAACCGTAATACCTTGGGAAGTGTAACAAATGTTTCCATTAAACTCGATTCGATTGGATTAGACAGTCCAAACTGTTATTCAATTTATGATGTATTTGATTCTGAACATGTAACTAAGTATTGTCCTCAAGATACTTTGAAGATACAAGTAAATCCTTCAAGTGCCAGTATGGTTGTTGCAAAAGTACTAAATTAACAGTTTTGCAGGATCTTGTTCATTAGAGATTCTAAAATTTCCCTTGTCAGATTATGAAATTACCACCATGCCATTGATATGGTCTGAATAATCTTTAAATGTTTTACAATGTACTTTGTGTGTTTAATTTATTTTCTATGTAATTTGTTTCCTTGCTGTACACAATTCAAGAAGGTTTCATAAATTATCTTTTAAAAAAATTTAAAAGTATTTCAAATGCTATTAAGTAACGTAACTTTGATAATAAATTGTTTTCTCGGTATCATTAAAAATATAATACCACTGTCAAAAAATTTATAATAAAATATATTTAATATTTAAATAAGAAAAGGGAGAAAATAAAATTATTCCTAAATAGTAATTTTCTATGTATTTTTAAATAATACACCCTGTGAAGACACAATTGTGTGACTGTATTTCTTTGAAAATAAATTATTTGACATGAATTCTAACTTAATAACTTACTTAAGAAGCAACAAAATATATTCTGTTGATATATGAAGTTTTTTAATATTATAAATAGCCGCACATTAAAAGTACAAACTGTGCCAATTTTATTTCAAAATTTTCATGATCTCTTACACATATCATTTCATCAATTTTGTTTTGAAAAAAGTAATTAAAAAGTAATTATTTATAACAAATTCAAAAAAAATTACTTTTTAAAATTATAGTCATTTTTTTTTGTTATGTTTCGTTTTCTAATAACTAGATTTCAAATTTGTAAGATTAAATGTATGTCAAGTATGATCATGTCTAAAATCAATTAAGAAATTCATACTTAATAATATATGCTTATAAAAAATTTAATATTATAAATAGCAATTTTTTAAAGTTATGTAAGCAACACGGCCTTAACTCTGAAATTTTTAAAAACTTGTAAGAACGTTTCATAATTCATCAATAAAAAATGTAATCTCCCTCTCAAAAGTATTTTTTTTAAATTTATTTATACATGCCGAAAAAATTGTTTGATTTTATGATAAAAATATCTGTATCTTCGCAAGAAACATTTTTTAAAAAATAATAATAATGAGTAGGGTAGTATACACGATAGAAATACGTTGAAACAATAGGAATGAGTCTGAGGTATCTAGAATTACATTCTTCATATAATTTAATAATTACCTCTTTCTTAATGTTAATGCTTAATTTGGATCACCCGTGAAAAGGGGGTTAAATAATACCTTATTTTTTATTAATATAGCATGCAAAAAACTACCATGATTTATTACTCAATAGGAAAAGATTCACAACTCCAAGTTTTTACACATATTAATTAATTCTAAAAATGAAAAAAAAACATATGATAATCATTTTATTAAAATGTCTGTATTATCTATAATAATAAAATCATATTTATATGTGTCGTACTCTAATTTTTAAAACGTACCCTTAAAAAATCTAATCTAACTGCTTTGATATTTTTTTAATAAAAATGTATACTCGTATCTTCATTTTGTATTTTTAATTAAATGTTACAATAGTGAACTTTCTTGAAAACAAAATTAATGACATTTTAAATTAATTTGGTTTGCTAATATTTGTTAAAAAGGTAAACACATTAAATATATTCTCTAAAATTAATAATTTTTATTCTTTTAAAATTAATAATTTCAAAACTTCTAGATTATTGATTAATTCAAAGATATATAGAAAAAAAATATTTCTTTTTCTCAGTCACGTTTAAAAATAAAATGTACATATACGGTATAATTTTCCTATGTTTTTCCCAAAATTTGTTACTTTTTATAAATCTCTAAGCTATTATGATGGAATAATGTGAATATAACAGCATTACGCTTTTATTATTTTTAAATTAGTTTCTTCGATGGCGCCTTTATAGGCTAGACATTGTGGCAGACATAGTGATAATTTAACAGCCACAAAGAATTTTATTCAAATTTCTTGAGTATCTAACATTATATTCGTAGTTAAGTTTTAAGGACTAAAATATTATTACACTTATAAAACAAATATTTATCTTCAATAATCGAGAGACGTAATTGGATTTATAATAATAGTATTTTAGAAAAATAAATAATTTCTAATGTAAAAATTCTTGAACGAAATTTAATTCTCAAGCAACCATTAAAAAGAATGTGGCATAGTTATGATTTAGAACAATTATTAATAACTATTATTAAATGAACAGTCAAAAATTACAATAAATTTTTAAAAGAGAAAACTCGTCAATTAAAATATATAAATGACTCGTAATTATATCAGTCAATATATGGAAGTGATTACCAAAGAGGGGGGTGCACTTTTTAGGGTCTAGTGTAGGGTGATTTTCAGGGCTGCCGCGTGGGGGTGGCAAAATTGTTCACCGCACAAGGGCGCCTGGGGCAGGGGGCGCCAAAATTTATAGTGCTTATAGATTTTTTTTTATTTAATGTTACTTACAAAAAGTTGTTGATAAAAAACTTGCAATTTTGCATGTTTTATATTTTTTAGCAATAAAATAAGATTTTATTTTTTGAATTTTATATTTTAATTTAATTTTGCTTTCGTTTCTGCGGATTGTTTTCGTTTGTGTAAAACAAAATTTGATTTCCGATACCAAAAATAAAAACACGTTCCGTGTGGAGTTCGCGCTATTATACGGAATGTGTTCAAAATCTAAGAATTTGTAACATGTAACAACAGGAATTGGGAATGATTTGTATCGGCATAAATTTTTATTCATTATATGCTGAGAAGATGTTGTGACTCAATGTATTTGTTTTGTTTGTGCAATGATAATATATGTAAATTTTTTTAAATTATGTAAATCGCTTGGTTTTTCTTCTTCATATCATATTTTGCTTCATGTATACTGTTATTAAATTGTTCTCACAACTCGAAATAAAATCTTTATCACAGCGTTTCTCAAACTGTGGGGCGCGCCCTCCAGGAGGGCGTGATAACCCTACTTGGGGGCGCGAACGTATCGCGAAAAATCGAAAACAAAAGATAGAAAATAATTATCAATTTGATAAAATAATTTACAATTTAAAATAATTATAAAGTAAAATACATTCTTATATAATAAAAAATAAAATACAAATATCCACTGATCTTATACTCAACACTTATAAATGTATCAGTATTTAACAAAGTATTTGATAATTAAGTTATCAATGTTCAATAAAGAACAAGTTTTTTCTAGTGACGCCCCTGGTCTTGTCATATACAAAATATTTATCTTGATAAATTGTGCGGTTTATAATTAAAGTCGTATTGTATTGTAGTTAGGGACGTTTCAAGGCATGGGTCAACTAGGCCCAGGTCCAGGACCTCGCTCTCAGTGGGGGTCTCATTTCGTTCTCGACTCCATCTTAATAAGATCATGATCCGGATAATTTTAATGCCGTCAAATATTATTTCCGTACATTCCCTTCGAAAAACAGTTAATTTCAAACTGCATATCAATTGACAAAAGTGATAAGACTACATTATTATATGATGACCGTTGCCCAGTGGCGTAACGTACTCCCCGCTACCAAGCCCACTTTTCCTCTTAGGCACGCTATGCACATGCCTAGGACGAAAAAGATTTAAGGGCGCAAAAAGTTGAAGGGTGAAAAAAAAAAGAGAAAAACATTAAAATTACAGAGAACATGCAATCGCCCAGTGTTTATTAAAAAGCCAATTATTCTCTTTCATTTTTATATCTAAATTATCAAATCTTCTTTTCACTATTGGCCAAATTATTATGTAAATCGCTTGACTTTTCTTCCCCAAATCATATTTTGTGTCATGTATACCTGTAATTAAATTGTTCTCAAATCTCGAAATAAAATCTTTATCGCTGCGTTTCTCGAACTGTGGGGTGCGCCCCCTAAGGAGGGAGTGTTAACCCTTCTTGGGGGGGGGGGAGCGCGAGCATATTACGAAAAATCTAAAATAAAATATTTAAAATCTATATCAATTTAATAAAATAATTTGCAATTTAAAATAATTACAAAGCAAAATATATTCTTATATAATAAAAAATGAAATACATATTTAAACTGCTATAATACGCACTACTTATAAATGTATCAGTTCTGCACAAAGTATTTGATAATTAATTTATCAATATTGAATTAAAAACAAGTTCAGTAATTACTAATGACTCTCTTGGGCTTGTCATATACAAAATTTATTTACAAAACTGAATACTTATCTAATTAGTGCGTTTAAAATTAAAGTCGTATTGCATCGTAGTTTTACCATCAAAGTACATTATAACTGCATTCAGTACATTGTTATTGTAAGAAGTGGAGCGCGATGAAAATTATGACTGAAAACCGGGTCGCAAATATTGAAAGTTTGAGAAGCACTGCTTTTTCGTGATCTACAACACTCTTTTTTGGTATCATGAATTTCTTTAGATTCTAAGCAGGATATCTATACACAAGGGCAGCCGAATTTACGATTTCTTCTAAATTTAAGATATAAATATAAAAGGTTGCAACATAACTGTAATCGTCGCAATTCAGTTGAAAGTAATTTCGAATTTGTAGAGATTTCACCTAAATTCCTTTCGTTGTTTGTTCAGTGTTGCGAACTTTACTTATTGGAAAAGTTCTTGTTATTTTCAATATTTTCATTTTTTTTATAGAATGTTATTTGAAAATAAACTTCAAGTTCCATGAAAACTCTTACCATACTTATTACATCTTAAAAAACCTACACAAGAAGCTACATTCTATTTTTAATAACAATATGATTCATAATAAGTTAGTTTCCTGTTTCAATATTTCGCAATCTTCTCGTATGATGTAATTTTACTGATGTAATTTTGTCTCCCGTCTTCTGCTCTTTTGCAGATATGTTTTTTTTAAAAATAATTATAACAATATTGTATTAAATTTTCTTGTTCATGCATATTTTTTGAATCATTTTCTCTCTATCTCGGTAGGCCATTTTGTAGCTCTAAGCCCTCTGTTGGATGCGAGTTCAATCCTCCCGAATAAATTAACAGCTAGGGATTATCCAACGACGTTTTATAGCATAGTATTTAGTTTCTGCTTCCTTTTAACGTCAGTAAATACTCGAGCACATACAAATCGTATTAGATAAATTATAAAACTAAAATTATAGATTTAAAAAAAAAGAAAGAAACCAAGTGGGGTACGTTTAAGCGCAAACAACGCCAAGAAAGAGAAGACAGTAAGTAAAAATTGTAGCTTTGTATATATTTAAAATATTCCCATATTTTTACTTTTTTACTAGATAGAATTCAACCAAGATAGAGAGCCCTCGTTTTTTTTTTTTTTTTTTTTTTTTTTTTTTTTTTTTTTTTGCACCGGGGCCTTTAAAAATACCTAGCTACGCCACTGCCTTTAGGAAAACACTTTTTTTCAAAGAGAGAGAGAGTTGGCACAATTTTAAATCAGTAATTTTTTCAATTTTACTTCATTCCTTTATAACTGCAAACGGTAATTATGAATTTACTTTTGATTTGTTTTGTATTTTCCCTTGAGTTAAAAAGTTTACAAATATTTTTATCATATTAAAATAATAGTTTTATCATTAACATTTTTATCATATTATTCAAAACATGCATTTATTATTTGCTTTCCTTTACAAAGGAGGCAATAAAAGTAATGTCCAGCTTAATGAAATATAATTTTAAAAAAAATTTTATTTTGTAAATTTTCCGTGTTACATCAGCTAATTTTAAGATTTTCGTCTATTTTTATACATATATTTCAATGGACTTTTATAGTACTTTTATGTTGATTAATATGCATCAATATTTGTTTTCTTTGCTTGAATACATCTTCCAAAAACACACTTTTCTATGCAAGAACAGTCTTATAAAGTTTAATTATTAGTGTAAACATGAAATTCCAAATAGTAGTACTTAAGGTAGTACTGGTATTGAAGCTTTTTTCACGAAACTTGAAAGTTTAATTCCTAGCATTGATATTTTGACACTGATCGCCCTTGCATTGAGCTATAGAAATAAAAATAAATAAAACATATCTATAATATTTCTTCATTTTTGAAGGAATGGAAAATGTTATGCCTGTGTGTAAAACTTGATTTAAATAATATAAAAAATATTAATCGGAGCACGACATTCTTAACTCGACTGTTGCTGAGATGGGACCTTTTTCCTGGAAGCTCATATCAAGTAGGTGTCTGATACTTTCGATATCTTGTTTCACTAACACTACTGGTTCTTTCTTGAAAGTATGCCGATCCCCAGTCTAGAAATCACTTTACTTTATAAATTCTCTGAGTTTTTCTTTATGAAATTTTTTGCCTTATAATTTTGTAGAATTATTCTTTGTTGAAAATTTCATTTACCTTTTTGTACAACGTTTGTGATGTGATTTATATTTGCACAATTCATCATATTCTGAACATAATACTGTTTATGTCTTACATCATACAAATATTTAAAAATTCAAATTTATCGTAACCAGATTATTCACTGAACATTTGGTTACTGAAATACACTCATTTGTGTTAAAATTATTCTTACTTTTTGAGAAATATATTACTCTGGAATACCCTATACTCATATCGTAAAGCATTTGAAATTTACTTCAGATAATCGTAGCTCAGATGAAGCATATGCAATTGCCAATGCAAGTATCGTTGCTGATGATTGGGGGGTGGATACTGATTTTCCACAAAGTCGAAACACGTTTAAAAATAAGCTGTTTCAAGATGAACAAACCGAAGAACCAATCAACAATCCAAGACAAAAGTTTAAGGTTGAATTTTACAATATAATATTAGACACTGCTCTTTCTTCAATTTCAGAAAGATTCAGTCAATTAAAAGAACATTTCAATTACTTCAAGGTATACCTAATTTAAAAAACTGGAGTGACAATGAAGTTTTAAGACATTGTGAAGAATTAGAACGAAATTAACGGATACTAAAAATATAAATGAAAGGACATAGATGGATTAAATTTGTTTGAAGAAATAAAATCTTTCCGGATGTTTTACCAAAGAAGATATGTTACCTATTGATGTTTTAAATTATATTTATGAAAACAATCGTATCGATACATTTCCAAATATTGCAGTAGCCTTACGGATTTTTTTAACCCTGCCAGTTTTGATGGCTACTGGAGAACGAAGTTTTTCAAAACTTAAAATTATAAGAAACTACATGCGATGTACTATGGCGCAAGAGAGATTATGGGACTTGTAAATCCATTTGTATATCCATAGAAAGCGACATTTTGGATAAATTAAATATAAAGGAATTGATACGAGCATTTGTAGCTGAATCATTATTTGAATATATTTTCTAATTTTTATATTTTACTTAAAAATTTTTATATCATTTTTGCTTTGTTTTGTTTTTATAATTTATGAAATAATAATAAAAAAAAACAATAAGACAAACGAGTTTTAATATTATAATTTTAAAGCTTTTCAGTTTGAAAGTCAAATTTAGAATACTATAAATGAGTATTTCTTATTTTATTTGTAGCACTTTATAAAAGTGCAATAGAACCCCATAAAGGGGCGCCAAATTTCAACTTGAACAAGGGCGCCTAATACCCACGCGGCGGCCCTGGTGATTTTTATGCGTACTTCTTCATTTCATAGATATCTGTACAGAATACATAAATAAAAATCATACACACTCTATGAACAAATCCATTTAAAACCAAGTCATTTCCTGTTTTCTTACAGCTGATAGTTGTTTTTGAAAAATGGGGTGAGGGGATAATGTTTTTCTCTATTTATATTACAAAGTAAGTATAAATTATTTCTGCTTGGGAGTGTTTACAAGAAGCAACACGAGGGCTGTTGGAGACAGACTTCATAATTTTAAACCATTGTCAAGTGACGAGGACGACACCAGACCTGACACCCCCTCTCCGACCTCCACCGGGAGGTTTTTTGAACTTTGTCAGAGTAACATGCACCAGCCCCTTTGCACGGCGGGTCTTCAATGGTACTGGTCTCGAACTCATGATACCTCAAACACAAATCCATGATCACAATCAATTAGTTACTCATTGATTGCTTAGTCACACCAATGCCAACGTTCAAAATAACTCGCCAAGTTTGCAACTCTGATTTCAAATGTGTTTTATGCACTGAATTAGCAACCATGTGTTTCATTTCAATTAATCGGAATGAACATGAATTCATGTACATGAGTTGTAGCCCAAGCATAACCGTAGATTGATAACACCACCAACATTCAGGTTAGCGAGAATAAGGAAAAGCAACCGCACAAACCCAATGCCCTTACAGCTGTTTAGTACCAAAATACGTACAAATGTTTTCTGCATTGTTGACTCTTTAAAAATAACAAAACTAATAAACAACATAGGGAAGCAAAAATTTTGTCGCCAAGAAGTGGGCCCTGCTAGGATTCACCCAGTTAAAGTGTAGTATAGGAGGTAAACCATTACCTGAATATCAGTACACTTTAACGCGGTTACACCTTGTCCACTTTCAACCGTATAGCATGACCATTTAGTTTGAAAAAGCTGTTCTGAAATAACATCCTTTATTTATTTTGAATTTTCGGAAAAGGATAAATACGTTATAACACATCGAAAATCGACTGTTGCTAAACGGTAAAACAAAATTTAGAAAGAATTATTTTTTACGACGATTTTTTCGAAGAACAAAGGAAATTCCATCACAAAGAGTAAGAAAACGAATAAATACAACCATAAATAAATATATTTACCGTAAAATGTGCTACAATGCCCCAAAAAGCTGCTCGAACCATTCATTTTTGCAGAGTTAAGACTTTACATGTTTGATGACGTCATATCTTCGTTTAGCTGAAAAATCGCTTAAAAATTGAATTTTAAAATTGAACGAAACCTGTTTAAGAACCTTCCCCATGTAATTTTGAGTACGTGTACCAAATTTCACGTTATTTGGTTGTCTGAATCCTGAGTTATAAGGGAACAGACAAACAGACAGACAACAAATGCGTCTTATATGTATATAGATATTAGATATATGTATATATACAGGGGCTGCTCTAGGGCCGGACAAACCGGACCTATATCCGGGGCGGCAAATTTTAGGGGAGGCATTTGGACCAAATTTTAAAATTACTTTATTTTTGTAATGGGAAATTTGGAAGAAGTTAAAGTACACTATCTAGGGAAAAATATTCAGAACGAGATAATTTCTTTTATATAAGAATAGTAAACTATACATTGTTCATAAAATTAAACAAGCTAAATATTATTCGATAGTTTTTGATTGCGCCCCTGATTACAGCAAGATTGAACAAATGACATTTATGGTAAGGTATACATGTATTGAGAAATCTAATCCTAACGAAGTTATCGTTAAAACTAATGCGAATTCTTTTGGTTTTCTTCCTGTTGAAAGATTAACTGGAAGAGAACTTTCAAATTTAATAGTTGAGAAACTTAAAAAATAAAAAATTCGGGCTAAATTTGCTAAATATGCAGGGGCAGGCCTACAATAACGGAGTGAATATGAAAGGCGAGAAATCAGGGGCTCAATTTAAAATAAGAACGTTAAATCCGCGAACAATCTATGTGCCCTGTAGTAACCACTCTTTAAATTTGGTCGCTAATGACATGGTAAAAGCATCCTTAGAAGCCTACTTTTTTTTTAATATAGTTCAAAAAATTTATTTTTCATCAACTTTTCGTTGGGTTATATTATTAAAATGTATAAAGGGCATAAAACTTTAAAGCCACTTAGTGTAAATAGCTGGGAAAGCTGAATAGAGGCTATTAAACCCTTAAGTTATCAACTGGGAGGTTTTTATAATGCTTAGATTTTATAATAATGCTAAAAATTGACAACTCTATTAGAGATGAGGCCTCTGGATTATTAAAATCTACTTAAAAATTCAAGTTCCTATGGCCCTCATTATTTGGTATAAAATATTTAATTGCATTAAAATCCAATAAGCAAGCTATTGCAAACAAAATACACTGTTGGCCACCGTAAGTGCAACACCAAGAAAGACAAGAGATACTCGTAGCACAAGAAATTTATTTTGTAGATAACATGTTTACCAAGTATCAAATTATTAAATTTATAGACTTCTGTGAAGGGTGATTCCTGCCAGAATCAGTAGCCAAAGTAGCCGCCATTGTTGGAGATCACCGCTACCACACGCCTTGGCATTGCTTCAAAGAGACTTTGGATGTGTTCTTGAGGTACAGCAGACAAAGCAACTTCCACACGTTGCCAAAGTTGATCTGGTGTGGCAGCTGGAGGTGTAATCTGGGTCAATCATTGAGCAACCATGGACCACATGGTTTCTATCGGTGAAAGATCTGGAGAGCGAGCCGGTCAGGGAAGCAATTCAATCTGGTGATGGAAGAAGAACCTTTGGGCAATGCGTGCCACGTGTGGTCGGTCATTATCCTGTTGAAATATGGCTGTGGCCAAGCCCTGATGGTAAGGAAGGGCAACTGGCTCCAACACCTCGGAGATGTATAGCGCTGGCTGTTTAAAGTACCGGCAATGCGTATAAGAGGAATGCGAGAGTGATATCCAATACCATAATACCCGGTGCATGACCAGTGTGGCGGTGCATAACTCAGCTGTTTAGCATCCTCTTTCCACGGTGTCTCCAGGCCCGAATCCGACCATCGTGGTGTTGCAGACAGATGCGTGTCTCGTCAGTAAAGACAACTTCATTCCATTCTGCCACCCAAATCCTTCTTTCATCGCACCATTGGCAGCGGAGAAGTCTGTGGTTCTGCGTCAAGGGTAGACCAAGCAAAGGACGTCTTAGGGACAGACCACTCTGCTGTAAACGGCGTCGAATGGTACACGCAGACACTGAATGATGCGTTACAGACTCAATGTGCTGTGCTATGGTTCATGATGTGACTGAGCGATCCGTCACTGCTATGCACACAATTTGCCTGTCCTCGCGTGAAGTGGTGCACTGAGGTGGATGTGAACGACCACGTTGGTCCGTCGTACCCTCCTGCATCCAATGGTCACATATCCGCATTACAGTTGTTTGGTTTCGTCCAACACGACTACCGATTTCCCTGAAAGATAATCCACAATTTCAGTAGGCCACTATTTTCCTCTGTCGAACTCGGATACTTGATCAAAACCTGATCGTTGTTTTCTACGAGACATAATTGGTCGTTTTTTGAAAAACCACAAGAAAAACACAATTGCCGAACTTGAAATCGTCGAAATCTCCAAGCCTTAAATAGCGCTTTGAGGTGACTCCACAGGCGGCGTGTGTGATGTGTGTCTGCGCTGAAATTCTAATCATTTGCATATCTAACTTCCGCTAATGCATGTTGTAAATTTCATGTTATTTTCGTGCTTCCTTCACGGTGTTGCATTTACGGTGGCCAGCAGTTTATTACGATCTACCATCTACTATGGAACTCTCAAGAAATTGTAAAGATTTTTTTTAAGGGTTTGACTTTTGATAAAATGCGCTGTGAGGCAAAAGAACTGGCCGTCGAGACTGATATCTCTGCTAACTTTGAGTTGACGCAACCACGTCACAGAGTTCAACGGAAAAATGTAAATTTTAACTATGAAGCACAAGATGATCCGATGGAATATCCTAAATTAAAATTCAAGATAAGAGTTTTATTTTTTTACATTGGACGAAGCAGTTAATGTTTTGGAATGCAGATTTAATTTAATGAGTACTGACAGTAATTGTTTTAATTTTTGTACAAGATATATGATTTAAGAGATACCCTTAATTAATTAAAAACTGTAAAAATTTAGAAATGATGTTGACCGACGGGGAATCATTGGATGTAAACGCGCTTGATTGAGCAGATGAGAAAATGTCAGTTTCAGCTTTAGCAGGCAAAAAAAAAAGCCCAGTTGAAGTTTTAAAATTTATTTCTGTTTTAGAATTTGCTCCAAATCTTGCTATTGCATTTATTTTACTTTCTTTGCAAAAAGTTTGGCAAGTGTAGATAATAGTTTCTCAAAATTAAAATTAATAAAAAATTTCTTACAGTTCACAAATTCTAAAGATAGATTAAATGACTTAGCTACATTGGCTATCGAACATGAAATAGCTGAACAAATTGATATATATATATATAATTATTTACTGTTAGCTCCCTTTTTGTTCGCAAGGAATATTCAGGTTTTATAGGTGTGCATTTATGAACAATTTTTATCTTTTTTAATAATAGTTTTTTCTTACTTTGGGGAGAGGGGCGGCATTTTTCATTTCTGTCCGGGGCGGCAAAATTGCTAGAGCCGGCCCTGTATATATATATATATATAATATATATATATATATATGGAAAAAATTTATATAAAATATAGAACATAACAGGGGGGGAAAAAATTTAGATCAAATCTAATGAAATACAAATAAGAACCTAGCTATATATATATATATAATCAAAATTTCTCTACAAGAGAGAGATGAATTAACATGATTAATACTTAAAAGAATTGCAATTGCAAGATAACCAGACAACAGAATTTAAAAGGAGATATGAAAAATTGAAATAGCAGAGTTAAATATAAAAATATAAAAGAATGGATGCTACAGTATTATCAACATTGCTGACTTAGGACAGCTTGTATACAAAAAAAAATTCTTCTAAAAAAATTTCTCTATATAGTGGGGTTATATATATATTAAATAATCCAAATTCATTTTTTCTTTTTGAAAAAAATACTTGATTTAAAACACTAAAATTATGCTCAAGGAATTTAAATATCGAATTCTGCAAAATTAAACTTAATATGAAAACAAAGTCTTGAATACATTCCTGAATACCTATTTATAGAAATATAACACGTTATTATTTCAAGAACGGTTCGAATTGTAGTTTAATGCAAAAAATTACTTATAAAAGGACTGTGTACTGGATACAACAACGCCCCCTAGCGGAACCAGAAACTCTCTCAGTCTAATCCCAACCCTAGGGCTAGCAGCAGCTGGACTATTTAGAATGTCATTAACGTGATACCTATTCTTTTTCATATATTTTCTTTGGTATGTGAACAAATAGAAATATACAGGATGTCCCAAAAATAGCATCAATAGCATCTGCACAGCTAGATTCCTCGTTAGAAGTACATAAAAAATGCCCAGAGAGGTACCTATATGATTTGCAGTTTATGATGATGCACAATGGTTCATGATGGGGCTACGGCGCACAGTGGGCAGTTTTCACGATCTGACGTACAGAAATTATTTTATGGCTTTAAAGATTTTATGATTATATCTAATGATCAAAAATCATAGTAATTAAAGTAAATTGGGTACTCTTTTATGGGATATTGTCAGAAGGAATAAATAATACAAGCAGAGACTATACTCTGAAACAGATGAAGGAAATTCTGAGAATGAGGATAGTATATTTGATCTATTGGACACTGACTTGGAGCAATTCTACATGGACAATGAGGAAAAGAATATTGTGAATATGCATAGGAGAGAAAAAAAGAATGAGATTGTTCTCTAGTTCCAAAGATTAATATGAAGAAAAAGAACAATCAGAATATTGAAACTTCAATTGATGTTGCTAGGCAAAATAATCAAGAAGATTCTGAACCTGTAAGATCACTACTTCATACAATTTTCAGAGAAATATCAGGGCCAATGGGAATATGCAGGATCAGAGAAATATCAGGCCACAGTTTGTAGTTTGTTGGGGGTAGGCGCACTTAGTTCTTCCGAACCTTCATGTCCCTTCAGAATATTTTGGATGACATTAAAACGCTTTCAAATTGCCCTTTTTAAAAAATATTTAAAATTTAAAAAATGACAAAGAAAAATAGTAAAAAGAGAAATAACTTTGATACAAATAAACTTAAAAAATATAAATAAAATAAAGATAAAAACTTTAAAAAATTCTTGATTTATAAAAGATTTTTATTTATTTATTTTTCCATGATGGGAGTGGGAGGAGCAATGCCTAGCCAATCTGATTGCAACAAAGGAGTCCAAGTTAAAGAGAAAAAATATACAGATGTAAAAAGTTAAAATGAGCTGATATCGAGTGGAGATTTTGTGGATGGCTGATCAGAGAGGTCAGCAGTATTAGCATTTAATTTTAAGTGAGAAGCTCAGCCAATCCTTGAGTAGAAAATAGAGATAATTTAAGGATTAAAAGAAAATAATATAAGTAAAAGAGAGCATGATTAGGAAATTAAAGAAAAGAAGGATCAATTAGAATTGCTCTGGGTCTGTGGAAATTAAGATTCGGAGTATAATTTTTGATGCTAGTGATCGATTTATTGTCAGAGAAGTCAATTTTATTAAAGAAGTTGGTAGCATTTCTCCTGATCGTTTGTCTAATAGTGAGTATTTTACTTGCAGCTTTGAGGTCTACATTCCTCGTAAACCAGCAAGCATTAAGAATTTGTCTGACAATTAAACTTTGAGCACTTTCTAAATATATAATTAATATGAGTCTTTGCTGCATGTCCCCACACAGGGGAAGCGTAGGTCAGGATCGGTTTTAGGATCAGTAGTAGTTAAGCATTTTGTTTCTATTACTTAATTTTGATTTTCTGGAAATTAAGGGGTATAGTGTACGCAAGGCTTTTTTAAATTTTTCTCTAATAAAAGTTACATGCTGTTTGAAAGTGAGAGTTTTACCCAGGATAATTCCTAGATATTTAGCTTGATTAGACTAGAGCAGTGATGGCGAACCTATGACCCGTGGGTCAGACACTGACCCACGCAAGCTTTTTAACTGACCCACGATTGCTAGGTAACCACTTGTTTGTTTACATGGATTTATTTAGATTTTTTAAAATTGTGTTGATTATTTATATTCTATTTGTATTTTTTAAATCACTGCAACGACACAAAAGCTATTTAAATGCTGTCTAAAACCTTCAGTTTGATCATTACAGTTCCAAAGTTACGCAAATGACAAATAAATGTATATGAAAGGCAGGGACGTAGTTACAGACGTATCAATGATACGGTGTCCCAACATGTGTAACTACAGTTCTCTAGCAGGGTTTCCATATCTAAAAAAGAGCCCCGAAGGAATTTTGATACAGGGCCCTCTCAAAGATAGCTACGCCAGTGATAAAAGTATGTAGTATTTGAAATAAAGCAAAAGTGCTTACAAAATATCAAATAAAATGTATTATTTTACATTTCGTTTGTTGGGGGGGGGGGGGAATAGACAAACCGAAGCAAATAACCATTTTTAAGACACTTCTTGCGGATAAAATACACTTTTGTAAGGTTATGTTCAGTATGTTTGTAGAAAGAGACTTCCATAGCACTTGTATCGTCATCTATCTGGTTCACCTTTTGATGTGCCAATGGGCGCTTTGCGCATGTCTGTTTTTATTGATACTAGCAATTTTTGGCTCGCCTGTACCATTCAGTACCAGTGTTAATCTTAATGGCATACATTTCGAACGCATTTAAAAGTAATGTGTATTGATGTGTATGTATATTAGGTATGTTAATACAAAATTTATTTTGAAATTATTGTATTCTAGCTATAATATTTTTAATTGTAGCTTTGTACTACGTGTAGGCGGTCAAAAAATTAAAAACAAGCCATACAAGTTCCAAGCTATATTAAGCTGAATGGTTTGATAAATATGGTGTGATTAAAAGGAATAAAATGATAACGTGTGTAATTTGTAATGAAAAGTGACTTCACGTACATATAATGTAAAAAGACATTTTGAAACGTTGTATTCTAATCTCGGCATGTCAACAGACGAAGAAAGAAAAACGTATTTTTCACAATAGAAAGATGAGAATGTTTCTCAAAGCAGTGTTTTAGCGTTTGGTTCTAAAAAATAACATTATACAGCCCCTAGTTTCCAAGTAGCCCATTGCATTGCTCACCACGGGAAACCTCTTTTAGAAGGAGGATTTTTTTTTAAAAAAAGTGTTTTTAGAATGTAGTTCTACATTGCTTGCTGATATTAAAGAAAAAGACTTGATTATAAAGCGTATTTAAGAGTTTCCTATAAGTCGTAATATAATTAAAGATCGAGTATTAAAATTAGAAAAAAATATTTTTTCGCAAATACTTACCGAATTTAATTATGCAGAAATGTATTCAATTTCTTAAGATGAAAGTAATGATGTAAATGGTTATGCACAATTAGCGGTTTTTGCTCAGTATAAGTATGAATTTACATATAATGAAAGAAGAGTTGTTAAAACTAACAACGTTGAAAGGGAAGTGTACCAGTCTTGATATTTTTAAAGAATTTTATTTTCATTTAAAGAAATTGATATTGACCTTCAGAAAATAGTTTCTGTAACAACAAACGATGCACCTAATATGGTAGGGGGGGGGATATTGGATTTATTCAGTATCTTAAGCAAAATACTTCACATTCTCTGAATGAATTTCATTGTATAATACACCAGCAGGTTTTATGTGGGAAACATGGTATATAAAATCATTTTCCAGTGTAATGTCAGTTGTAATGAAAACAATCAACTTGTTGTAAATTATAACCTCCCCTAAGATTATCATCTCCCCGTCTAACGTTAAAGGTTTCTGAACGTGTTGGCGGGTTAGAGAATTCAAGACATAGTTACAAATCACTATATTTATTGATACCTATTAATCAAGGAAGGTTACAAACACACGATTCAAATTTAAGAACAATAAAACACAGTGGAGTATGAGAAGGAGTTACTACTAGCGGAACTACGGAATCGCGACTGAATCCACGAAAGATCAACACGTACAACTGCAGCTAAAACACGTACACGTATTCACTAATTTCTAAATCACTAACCTTATTCTTGTAACTTCGGCAGGTCCGTCGTGGTGAAGAATTTATTATTGGCTGGATCGGATAATGGCTAAGGATCCACACTCGACTTTCCAATTTCAATCTTCAGCTCTCCGTTGTAGCACGTCGCGTCACTACTAACTAATACTGTCAACAACTGCGTGTTGATTTACCTATGCTTCAATTCATTTGACTTCAAAAATCTAACTCTTCACTTTACTACCTCCATTTAACTCGCGAAACCCGAACTTATATAAAATATCTCATTTGCATAAATCACGCTTTGGCTCCCGGTGGAGATTGGGTGAAATAAATAAAACTTTTAAGAAAAATAGAGACTGTTAGTTTAAGACCGTATAGATCCGTCACAAACGGCAATTTGCATAATTCTTAGAAGAAATTGAATGCCAATATTCAGGGATTTTGACATACAACAACGTGCGATGGCTTAGTTTTGGTCAAGTCCTTAATCGCTTTTAACGTTATTAGAAGAAATTAAGCTCTTTTTAATTGAAAAAGACAATAGTTTCGATGAATTATTCAATATACATTGGTTAAATGATTTAATGTTTTTATGCGACATCACTCAGCATTTTAATGAGTTGAATAAAATACTTCAAGGGCATGTTCGAATTGTTTTAATGATGTTTGAAAATATTAAAATATTTATGATTAAATTTGAAATCTTTTCTAAGGATTTGAAAATGGAAATCTTGAAATATTTTCCTCAATTACAAAAACGCTTTCAAAACACAATTTTTGAAAACTCCGTTGACATTCAAGAAAATGCAGTTAAAAATTATTTTATGACTGCAGGAAATAAAACAAGCTTTTGAAGAGAGATTGAATCAATTTAAAAGTTTGGAAGAAACACATTTCACTTCATTTTATATCTATATAAAACAGAATTTGAAACATTGGAGTTAACTGAACTTATGTGGCTAGGATCGATAATTTAGAAATGGAATTAGTTGAATTTCGAAGCAGCGTAATGTGAAAAACAAAATTTGAAGACTTGATTTCTGAAAGCAGAAGGAAAATTGTGTGAAAGTAGTGTGCAGACAATATTGATCCCACAGTAAAAATTGAAAACGTTATATTAAACGCATATGAGATTTATTACCAAATAATTTTATATCAATGAAGAAAAGACTAGTTAATGCTCTTTTAACGATGTTTGGGTCTACATATTCGTGTGAAAAATTGTTTTTTTTTCAACGAACTTCGTAAAATCTTCTAATAGAAATAGACTTGACAAGGAATTAACTGCGAATTGCGTTAAACTAATGAACACAAAATATGAATCTAATATTAAAAAGCTATCTGAAAATAAACACCAACAGATTTCACATTAAATACTTTATAATCAATTTTGTTATTTATATGTATATGTATATATATAAACTCAAACTCAGTGGCGCAACAGCCCATGAGGGCCAAGGCCTACTGTGCCCATCTCAGTATAAGTGACCATTGGGCGCTGGGGTGCATGAGCAGATGTTCCGATCAGGTGGTCAGCCTGAAGCGAAACTCCCAGTGTTTGGTCCCCAAGTAAGCTTGGTTCTCATTTTATCGATCCACTGATGGGATGAAAGGCTGAGTCAACCTTGCCCAGCCCGGGGATTGAACCTCGGACCTGTGGTGTGGAAGCGCGATGCACTAACCATTCAGCCACTGGGCTTCTATGTATATATATACTTATAAATAATATTTCATAATATCTGTTGTATGTAATTTTCCTTCCTCCTTGTTCATCCAAACACTTATTGCCATTCACCCCAAACTTAAGAAGTTTTAATCCCACTAAAATTTTTAAATCGCAAATCATGCCCATTTTTACCTTTTAAGCCAATTGAATTTTAAAGATGTTTAGTTTTAAAAATACTCAGTTAAAAAATTTTAAACTTAACTCAGATACAAATAGGCATTAGTGACCCACGAGCTAGCACTAAAAAAAATATGAACAAAATTTGACCCACTCCTCAAAAAGGTTCGCCATCCCTGGACTAGGGGATTCTATTATCTCTGGTGTAGATGTGTGGTACTTTTCTGTATCTAGCGAGAAAAAAAATGGCTTCTGTTTTTGATGTATTGATGGCTATTTTCTACTTAGTAAACCAGTGATCAAGCTGTGATAGATATCCCAAGATCATATATGAGATGAAGGCTATGCCACAGTAAAACTATTATGAAGGGCAAAGTAAGAAGTGCATTTTTGATAAAATGTAAAAACTAGGGCAGCTAATAAATTTCATTTTAATTTAAAAAATAATATATATATATATATAAATTAGTGGAATGAAAAATAAATTTTCAACTTTTATATTCTTCTTTGTAAAAACTATGTCTAAAATTCAAAAAATATGTTTTCTAATTATTATATGACAGTTATTTTGCGTTTTTATTGCCCATGATAAATTTCAAATTATTTACAATCCATTAAAACAGAATATATCGCACCCATTAGAAAACAATATTAAAACCAAAATTATATAATAAATATAGTAATATATATCATTTGAAGATGGGAATCTGCATACTAATAAGACAATATTAAAAATGAGTTAATGATTTATTAACATATTTTTATTTTCACAATGGAAAAAAGCTTCAAAGGCTAAAATGTACTCTAAATCTCTAAGCCATGAATGTATGAACAACTATCTAAATGAAATGGAAAAAAAAATAGCTAAGCATTCCAGATGAAATATTTATTATTTATAATACAAATGTTAAATGTTGAAGACATATACATATTGATTACAGTGTTGGGTTCACAAGTTCATTAATGTACTAATGTATATTATTCATTAGAAGTAACTTTGATATATGAAATTGGAAGCCTACAATATTTTATCAAATTTTAATACTTTGATTATAGAAAATATTTTCTATTGTGAGTTATAAATACTATCTTCCTTGTGATGTATAACCTTGAACATTTTCAGTCTCCATATATTTTTCTCTTATATCAGCAATCTTGGCATCTTCAAAATCAGCACTCATTGCACAAGATAATAAATTTTGAATATTTCTATTTTCTTCGTTTATACCAAATACATAACCATTTGCCTTGTCAGCAGCTTGAAGTACTCTAGACATACATTCTTTACTCTATAAGAGAAAATTATTTTATATGACAAATCAATATTTTCAATATTTAACAAATACATTAAATTCTAGAAATATTTTTAAAAATAATACTAATGTCATTACTATGTTATTAGCCATTTATAAATATAAAATAATGTTTAATTCTATTAAGAGAAAAATTGAACATATCTAATAGTTTAGCACATTTATACCATTTTTTTTTTTTTATTTAAAAATATTTTAAGTCTAATATTAAATTGATTAAAAGCATCAACAAAATCAATGGAAACAAAAATGAAGGATTAGTAATAATAAATAAAAATGTAGAAAAAAAAACACATTTCAATTCACTTTGGAATAAAAAAGCTTGTATTTTCTAACATATTCAAAGCATTTTTGACAAGAAAGCCTTCAATTTAAATGTAAAAAATGTGGTTTTAATAATATAATTTAGTACAGATTAATAAATATCAATAAGAAAGTAGGATCATTTACCATCAAATACTAATATCAGTAACACGTAAAAATTCAACAGAAATATATTTCCAGAAATGATTCTTTTAGTGATAACTTAAATGCAAAAATAATATAAATATTAAATTCATCTGCAAATAATACTTAAAGACTTTTAAATGGACCTTATTCCTTTTTAAATATTTTAAGAACAAATCACAAAGGGCTTTTTGAAGCTTATCAAGCGGTATGACAAATGTCTCAATGTACTTGGTATTTAAGCGAAAAAATAAAGTTATGTCTTATCTCTAATGTCTCATTCTACTTTTTGACTTTCATACACATCTTTGGCCACAGTCGACAAGGGAAACTTATTTTCCGACTTACCCTAATATAAATAATAATAATCTACTAAAAATACACAGTAATACTACAAAGAACTTTTTCACAGCTAAAACTACAAATCTAAACTTTAATAGTATGCAAATTCTCATTGCAGATTACCAAAAATAGACAAGATTTTAACTTTGTATGATGAAAAACATTTATCAAATCAAAACAATATTTTAAAGAGAATAATGTTACACACATATAAATGAAAAGAAGCATAATTATTACAACAATAAAAGCTAAAGTATTTTTTTAACAAAAATGTCACATTTTATATGATGATAAGAAAGTTATGTAATTTAAATATCCACAAAAGATTTTTTATTAAATTATTAATTATTCACTTTATTTATATTCTCTATTAATGATTAGGAAAAAAAATTAGGTAAAGAAATTTATGTAAGCATTCATTTTTTTTTCAAATCATACTAGAAATGAGATTTTTGAAAAATTGTTTATTATAGGTAAAATTAAGTCTAAATTTGAATTTTAATTCCACAATCTGCAAATCACAGCAAAAGTACATTGTAAGGATTTCCAATTTCTAATTATTTTAATACATTGAAGAGGGAGAAAACATCACAGGGGTACTTTTTTAGACATGACTAAAGATGAATTCCTTTATAACATTTACTTTATGTTCTTGCACAGTAAAATATTCATATAATACTTTAAATATTAACCATGCAAAAATTATTTTCCATGCACAAAAATAAAAATAAATAAAATTGTCAATTAGATTTTTAAATAATTTCATTGAAAATTTTCAAACAAATTTGTGAATTAAAATGAATGTTTTTATCAATAAAAATCACAGAAAGAAATTAGAAATTAATATTAAAGAATATTTTTATGCAAAGAATAAGAGTGTATAAATGTTAACTAAGTGCAATAATAAATAACACTCAAAAACGGATAAAAATAACATCAACGAAAATCAAAAGTGAAGTATTTGTAAATACAGAGAAATACACTTAACATAAAAACACTTAAGGCAAAATATTGGTTAACACGAAATAATGCAACAGTCCCGACAAACTAATAGTATTACCATGCATTTTTCTTCTCTTAACATGAAACAAAAAACATTTAACACGAAAAATTGGAGAAGGAGGATACTAAGTCAGGGCCGAAACTTAATGAAATGTTTGATAAAATTTATGTATTATTGGACTGTCCTACTGTACCATCGGAAGAATCTGTTGCAGTAGATGATGATAATGTGTGTACAGCACCAATTATGGCAGACAAAGACATTTTGGGGTTCATTCAAAGCTCAAAAAATATCATTGATGCAGATTTTGATGATGAAAAAGAAATGAATAATGCAGCTCCTGTTCTCACATCATTTTAAATGAGGAACATCATGAAAAGATTGAGCAGTTTATTTATGCACATTCTAATGGTGAAATGGATAACAAAATGGACGCCATTGAAAATTTTGTTGAAAATTTGATGCTAAAAAAGACAATGCAAAGAAAAATATCAGATTATTTTCCAAATGTTAACTAAATCAATGCTTTGTTTTTCAAAAAATTTGAAAATTTTGTAATTTTTTTTTAAATGTTTTTGTTTTATTAATTTTTTTAAAAAGATACAAATATACAGATCAATGTAAATAAATAAAAGCTCTCAATAAATCAAACTCTAATAAGCTTAATTTTGTTGATGCCATATTTACTTGAATCTAAGCTGCACCTCAAATTCTCGATGCAAGTGGATGGAAGGCTACACTTTTCCTTTTGAAAGGGATGGAAACTTAATTTCCTCCATCCAAAAATTGTTTACCTTCGATTCTAAGCAGCATCCAATTTTCTGTAGCATTAACACAAGAAAAATAGTGCGGCTTAGATCCAAGTAAGTACAATATATGTTTTTGTTTTGTTTTTTTACAATATCCTTTAAATACGAAAAAATATTTCAGCTCCCTCAGTTTTGTGATAAATGATTTTCACTGCATTAAATTGTTAAGCATGAAGTTCAAGGAGAAGTAAGTTTTTTCTTTTAAAAAAGTATATAAAAACTGATAAGATCATTGTAATTAGCGCCCACAATGAAAGAAGAAAAAACATCTAAACCATAGAAATTCATTGAAAACAAATGAAAATTCATCAAATGGAAAAGAGAACCTTATAAATTTCTAATAAGAAAAATGTCTACTTATTTTTTTCTGAAAATCAATACTGATGTTGTAAATGAAAATGTTGAAAATGAAATACTAATAATATAATGAATTTTAAATATTTATGTAGATTTTAATCCATTAAGATTTTAATCCAAAACCACATATTTACACAATAAAAATAAATTCAGGTTACTTTGAAGATATATTCTATTGGAACTAAATTATGACTCACACACACACACAAATACTGATGGATTAAACACCATATATAATGATTTCTAATGTTACAAATACAAATGTCCTAATTCTATTATATCTAAGTACTAATATGAGAAACTGAATCTAATAAAACTAAAATCCCTTTCTCGTGTTGAATATAAATGAATTAATACAAGAAAAATACTTTTAAAATCCCACAAAGAATAGTTTGTTTAGTGATAAAATATTTTTAAACAGATCACTTAAGAGCAGTTTTACATTGTGAATTCTATTTTTAAAAAACTTATACATGAATTATAATTTCATTAATGAAATTAAATTATTGCTGTTTAACTATTAGAAATAAATTTAATTTTAACTAAAATGTCAAAACATACTTATTATAGTAGGAATTTAGCAATAAAAGGGGAAAAGATTACAGTATTTATAATGTAATAAATAAAGAATTATGACATCATAAAGAATTTCAATAACATTTTTTGTCATATATTTTTATACAAATTTTTAAAATGCTTTGTTCTTATAAATATGTTTACATTAAAGCAATAACAAACACTTAAAAATGCAACACCAAATAAAATTACATATATCAGAAAATTTTATATTAACTGTTTTAAACACATAATAAGAATTATTACTTAAATCACTCAAAAAACATAGTTAAAAATAAGAAATACTTAAAAAGGGAGAAAGAATAACTTTTAAAGTACAATAACTGCTTCATAAAAAAACCTTTTTATCCATATAAATAAAATAATTAAAATGCATTTAAAAACATAGACTGCCATGGTATTTTTCTAGATTCTAACATAGAAAGCCAATGCTTACAAATTATTCGTTACACACATTTAACAAAATTCCTCTTTACACTGACATATTACAAATTTCATTGTTGTTCGTTTATTTTCTACAGCTTCACAACTGTAGAAAATAAACGAACAACAATGAAACTCGTAAAAAGTATCTTAAGCAATTCAAATTATAATGTAACTCATAGTTGGCAGTCAAAATGCTATATATCAGAGGAAACAAAGTTGTAAGTAAAAAGCGAACTTACACAAATAATTATACTTAAATTTTTTTTAAAAAAACTTCATCCATATTCATGGTGCAACTGCTATTCATTGATGACAGAACACCTATAGAACTTACATTAATAAATTTGTGAAGATCAAGGAATGAGAAAAAGAATTTTAGATATGTTAATAGATAAATATTTTTGAAGAAAGAGGTTCTGAAAAAAGTAGAAGCTTGTAACAGTGAAGCAAGTAATTGATGAATAATATTAATGATTAAAGATTCAGTGTTTTAGGAGTTATTCAATATGATGTGGAATTGGCCTGAATCTGCAAATGAACTACAGTAAGAGATACTTTCATGTAACATTATATCACAAGAGGTGCCAACCTTTTTGAGAAGAGTGCCACTTCCAAATTTCCCAATAAACAAAAGAGCATAAAAAGGTGAACAAATTTTACTAAGAAGCTTATTATGGAATTTTTATGCAAATAGCACATTTTTTTATGCAAGTCTAAGTAATGAAAATTAAAAATAATATAACAAATAAACAAAAGTACGAACTTAGGTTTTATTGTTTACAAGTTTTTAGGTTTTATTGTTTACAAACTTTTTACAAGTTCAGTGAGTGAGTGAATATTAACGTTGCACTGATTAGCAACACGAGGGCTTTTGGCGACGGTCCGCATAATTTTGAACCATGGTCAAGTGACACGGATGACACCTGAGATGGCACTCCCTCTCCTAACTACCACACCACACCAATGGGAGGACGTTTGAGCTCTCGACAAATTTAACGTGCATCGCTCCCCTACACCTCGGGTTTTTAGTGGTACTGGGATCGAACTCATGACACGCTAGCCATGATCCGATGCCTAGACCACTTGGCTACCGCAGCCTCTTTTTACAAGTTCAATCAGTAAGGTTAGGTATAAAATAAAAATGAGTAGCTTGAAACATTTAATTCTAAATAATTACTAAGCAGTCAGTACTTTCTTGATGTTTTAGAGTTAGTACTTCTTTACTACTTCATCTACATTAGGATTAGTTCTTGAAGGTACTAAGAAGATTAGGTTATCAATTAGTTTTGAGCAATATTTTGATTTAATTGTGTTCATAGAAAATATTTGCTCACAAACATGTTGGTCCAAACCTACAAGAAAACCTGACAACGAAATCGTGTGAACCTGGAAAATTGCTTGTTGGTAATTTTTAAAATTCAACATACATTGAATCCCTTGTTTTGAAATAAGTTCTGTTTTTTTGCTTTTCAGTGTAGTACGGTGCTGCAGGTCAATAACTCCAATTTGGATTTCAGTTGGGTAACAATTAACGCCTTGCACAGAAATTATAAAAAAAGGATATATGAAAGATCACCATTTTTTTATCATCAAACCTAGCACTAAATGGATCTTGCAAAAGGGATATTAAATTTTTAAAGCTATCATAGCTCGGAGAATTCTTAACTTTGGTAGATAGCTGCTGTATTAATGTGAAATATGTTAATCTTTTTTCTCCACAATTGAGACAAAAAAAAAGCTTGTTCACAAAAGATATTATCTATCAGAGTAGGAAAAATGTAATCTTTTCCCTGTAATCTTAAATTTAAATTATTTAAATATCCCATAGTATTGGCAAGAAAAGATAAATTCCAAAGCCAATTTTCATTCTTGAAAAGCAAACATTCATTGTGTAGTTCATTGTTTTCTTCCAGATATTTTAAAACACACTCCTTCAAATTTCAAAAGTTCACAAGAGCACTTCCTATAAAAAGCCAGTGAACATAACACATAACAGTGAAGGGGAATTTTCCACATTATAATTTTCTATTGTAATTTTGTTTAGTGTATTTAAAATAAATTTTGGATGTTTTTGTTTGTTCAAGACTGGTAAGTAAAAAACTGGTATTCAGTATCTTTTCAAATTCTTCAGTTTTTCAAAATTACTCTTCATGTGTGCCACTGTTACAACTCAGCCATGCCACACTCTGTCATTTGTGCCCCGGGTTTGCCACCCATTATAGCTGATAAAAAAATAATAATTACAGCTAGTACCAGACAAAAATTAAGATATATTGTATGAACACTTTGAAGAAAGGACATAAGAATTTTCATTTTTTATTTTTCAGTTGTTGGCAACAGAGGACAGAAATTCATGTCACTTGCATACATGCAAACCATTATGGAATATAGTAACAACTTAGCAAACAGTGTTTTTTTTAAGCATTTCAATTGGGACAGGACGGTATTACTATACTGACTATATACTTTTTACTACATACCATTTTCAATATGTTAAGCATATTTATAAAACAAAATTTAGAAAGAATACTAGAAGAATGGAAACAGTAAAAAGAAATATAAGAAAGAGAATGAAAAAAGAAAGAAAAAGATGAAGATCAAGTAAAGAGAAGAAGGAACAAGAAAACCACATATGTTTTAAATTGTGAACTTAATAAGTGAAACAGATCCAGTGCACAATTTGAAAAGAATATTTGTAATTTTTGCATGAACACTTGATTGATTTACAGTCTAAGTTTACAAGAGCAAACGAGAGATTTAGAAAAAAAATTAGGTAAATATAAAATGTGATTTGATACCAAAACAGGCAGCAAAAGCATTAAAAATGAAAATTTATGTAATGGTCTTAAAAATTAAACGTACACAGCTTACAGGATAATGTAACTCTTAACATTTTAAGATCCATAAATCAAAAAATACAAAAATTGATAAAAAAAAAAGGGAAAAAGAAATTTTTCAATGTATTATTATACAGTCCTAAAATAATATATATGATAAGGGAGAACCAAAATATTTTTCATGCAATTAATATGGTTATATTTTTAAAGATTGCATTTATTCATATGAAAAGCATAAATACACAATATCCTACTTTAAAATTCATTTTTAAAAATGTACTACATTTTTCAGTGTTACAAGGTAAAGCTTCATTGATTGATCTTGAAACTGATGATGATATGATTTAAAATATTTGAATCTTAATTGTTCCAATATATGCATATTGATCTGTTGATTTGTTAGTTAAATGAACATTTCTCATAAACAAATATTAATTAATAAACATAGCACAATTCACAACCAAAAACTTTAATAGATATATTTTATACGGCAATGTTTAAAAATGAAGAAAAAAACAGAAGATAACAAATTACATTCTTTAAAGAAACAAATTATAAAAAAGTATTCTAGAGAAAAAAAAAGAAAAATTTCTTAATATATGAAAATAGTACAATTGCAATAATTCCACAAATTTATGGGAGAACCAATGCAAATAAAGAGCTACACTGATTACTATTCCCGAAATACTATTAGCTAAAACATACAGCTACGTGTTTGAATATTTAGTTAATGTTTCCAGGAAGCATATTTGGATCTATGAGCAAAGAATTTTCTAGCAAATAACCTACCTCCTGGTAATAATTGACAATTTTACCCCATTCACCAGACTTATTTTAGCAAAAAATATTTTATATCAATACATAATGCATCTATCATTAGTGATAGAGGTTCATGCTATGAGTCTCATTAATTTGAATGAAAAGAAATTGAATCTGATTACCAAGAAAATAAAATATGTCATATCTTGAATTGTAAGCAATTTCCCAAGGAAATGGTATGTTAGAAAGAGACAATAAAACCATATTATTTACAATAACATCAGTAACAGATCTACATTACAAATATTGGGATTAAAGAATAAAAGAAACAAAAAGAAATCTGAATAATGTCATTAAACAAGTTAAAATTTCTTTTAAATGTTGCATGATTTTGCAGCATATGATCTTTAGGAAAGTTGAAGATGATACACAAATCATGAAATTATCCAACAAAAGGTGACAAAGTTTGATATTTGAGCTAGCAGTACCAGAGATCAAACAAAAACAAGAAGAGATTCAATCAAAATTCCAGAGAGTAATTATAATGGAACTTATAATATATACAGAGGGATCCAACTCAAAGGTAAGCATTAAGACCAATTTGATATGATAATAGTTCTTGCCAATCAACTAAAGTCTTAGTATAATAGTGGAAATGACAAACATTCAGATGACAAGGAGCTTCAAGGACTCATATTTCCATGTATGCTCAAAGATATTTATTAACACTTTGGAAATTTCTAATGAGTGTGTGCTGTGTCCATTCTATTATAGTACGACACACAATTATCTGGAGCACCAAAAATCAACAATGTGGGTATGAGAAATAGAGAAAAATAAGATTTATCTGTAATAAAGTATAGTAATATCCTGTGAAAGAAATGGTTTATATCTGGTTTAAAATTAAAATGTCTTTCATAACATACAAAATAAAAATGAAATTATGTAGGTATGTTTATATTTAGATGTTCTGCATTTACTTCTCTTGAGTCTACTGCTCAATGTCTATTCACTCAGAAACTATATTCTTGCTTTTAAGGGTTAGTTTACAAAAAAGTACATTAGGTAATTTCAAACATAAAACATCCAAAATAATGCAAAGCATTTAAAAAATTGTCAGGAAAATGAATCAATACAAGTGCATAAAATATACAATAACAAATCTTTTTTAAAAAACAAGAAAAACTTTTTTTTAAATTAAATTATTTTGAAATTGAACACATAAACAGCATTGACTGAGGCCTGTTGATAAATGTAAACAATATTAATTCATATTAAATTCCTAAAATTGCCTGCAGTTTTAAATATTAATCAACAGACACAAAAAGCAACAGATAAGTTATCAACATTTTACAAGAAATAGAGAGGAAAATGCAAGCCAGAAAAAGCAAGTGAATAATATCAATTAAAAAATAAAGTTAAATAATATAAAAACCAAATTAAATTTCAATGTATCAAAATCAGAATAATATCAAATTTTCTAAACCAAAATAAAATATAAAATTTTTGAAATCAAAACAAATATCAAAATAGTTATCAAAGTAAATAAACAGCACGAAATCAAAATAATAATAATAATGCCCAAATACATATTATTTAAGAGCATATTAATTAAATTTATTTAAAGTCAAGAATACATGCAAACATTTTGTAAAAATCCTTCTGATCCCCCCCCCCCTGATTAATAAATTATTTAATTTAACATCATGTGTATGCATAATTTTTCTGTATTGTTACATTAAATATTACATCAAAAAAATTAGAAGAGCATTTAAGAAAATTTAACAAAATTAATTAACATTATTAAATACATTTCCTAAGAAAGAATTTTTTAAACACAAATGCAAAAATTCCTTTAAATGAATAAAAAAAAAACTAGGAACAAATAATTAATAAATATAATGGCAGCACTCTATACATATATAAAAAGTTTGAATTAAAAATAGAATACTTTACATTCAAATAATTGAAGTAGTAAAAAACACATATAATAAATAATTTTTAATTTTAAAACAATACCTGAAATCTTAAAAAGTTGTTTCAAACAGTAAAGTAATGAGGAAATCAAAATGGATATAATGAATTATTTGCTTTGCACATTGAATAATAAGAGAAATCTATCACTATCATCAAAAGCAGCATAATAGAATCCCAAAATTATGAGGTCTCATAAATTAAAATAATAACTTAGACAAATTGAATTCTACAATAAATTGATCAAAATATGATATGGAATATTATCCAAGCCTACCAAGTGGTTTTGAAACTGAAAATTAAAACTCTTTTTCTTTGTTTCAATACATTTTATGTATTTCATATATTTTTAGTAGTAGTAGTAATTAAATTGAATATACTACAAAAAAAAAGCTAAACAAGTTGCTAGAATATATTAAAAGTGCAAATATAATGAGCAATATTACAATTTTATTAAAAATATATTTATAAGATAATGCATAAAAAATAAAATAAGTAACTTTAAGCAATTTTCATTCTATTTTATTAATTTCTTCCTGTTAAGTTAATAAATACCTTGGGATGAACAACACTATATAATAGGATACTTAAAATAGAGACTACTACATTTTGTTAATGAAATCTTATATGATGAATTATAATCATAGATTTAAAAAAAAAAATACTTAAACATCAAATTTTATAGCACCTAATCAAAATATTTTTAACAGTATTAGAAATGGAAAAATATTTTTTCAGTAACACGGAACACTCACTTTTATACTTAAAAGTAGAAAAGAAACTAAACTGTAATTTTCAATAAGTTCCACAACAGCTTTGTTTAACTTTTTGTACCTCACTAAAAATGGATCATCCTAAAACAAAGGAATTTATCTTAATTTAAAAAGATATAAAAACATACATATTAACTACCATAAAAACCATATCAGCAAACAAAAATTTCAAACAAGTCAAAGTTCCCCATTTTCATAACAATATGTTTCTTGTTTACATTCTAGCAAGTGTTAATGTTACCAATTTTGATAGCTTATGTAATTGCTTTTTCTTTTATTTAAGGTAATCTTAATGAATACTTCACTTTAAATGTATATTTGTCTTTCACTATATATTTTCACCAATAAAAAAACAAAAGACATGGTTCACAATAAATATATAAGATAAATAATGAATTAATCAACAATAACATTTTAACTTACAAGTGCCTATTTATTTCACAAAGAATTATTCAACTTCACACTAAAGTAACATATAAAATTTTAATATAATTTATAATTATATTTAAATTACTAAATATATTTTTTTGTTTTTAACCGTAAAATAAAGCTATTAGTTAACAAATTTGAAATCAGCTAAAAATATAATTGTTTCATTTAGAAATAATTTTCCTTAATTATTAATTAACACTCGGAATACATCAATAAAGACAGGTTCAAAGAGTAAATGAACCTACAATACTTTAACAATTTAACATAACAATCAATGACTTAACTCCACAACCAAGTATAGTAAATTTACTTATACAGTCTATTCAAAAAATATCCGACCTTTGGCCAAAAAAGAATATTTTAATTTCTTCAATGGATTAAAATCTTAATCAAATTCAAAGTAGGCCTCTTGCACCTTCACACATCCCAGCATTGATTCCACTGCCAAAAACGCTTCTAGAAGTCTTCTTTTGGTATGGTTTTCTCCACCACCACACACATCACATTCTGCCTTATCTCATCTCTACTCCGAAAATGTGGTACTTTCAACTGCATTTTCATTTTCGGGAACAACCAGAAGTTGCTACAAACCAGGTTCAGCATTGATAGCATCCAGTAGATCCTGTGCAACTGCAAGACAGAATTATTTCTGTTTCACCGACAAAAGCTAGGGAACAAATTTCGCAGCGACTCTGCACATGATCACACAAAATTGCATGTAGAGAACCTGTACTGATCTCAACTTGTTATGCAGTCTCTAGTACGGTGAAACAATCTTTAACTATCACATGTTCCATCCTTTCAACCACAGATGCATTTTAAATAGTTTGTGGCCTCCCAGAACACTGGCTACTCTCTATTGACATGCGGCCACTTTTGAATCAGTTTAACCCCTCCTTAAACTTATGTGATCCTCTTAGCATCCTCTCCAAACGCTGAATCTTAAGAATTGTTTCACATGGAAAATCTCCAAGCCTTTAAAAAACAATTTGATGCATGGTGCCTTTGCTCAAATGCAATCTTCTTTAGAGAAATAAAAATCCGATAAACATGTATAACAGCTCTTCACTCAACTGCCTGCTGGAAACCACTGGAACGCAGGGGGAAAATTCATGCATGTGCATTAAGCTTTCAATTCCCAATGTGCATAGAGGCACTACATTAGAATATCTACCATACATGGGAAAATTCAAGGTTGGATACTTTTTGAACAGACCTTGTACTAACTAATTAGCTGGAGTACAGGAAATTTTTTAAAATAGAACTCACAAAAAGCCAGCTAGCAAGAAGAAAATACTTTGAAAAAAGGCCACATTCAACCTATTGCAAAATGACTTATTTAAAATGAGGCCTTACCTTTTCTTAATCATATAAACAACTTTCAAAAAAAAAACCACTGCAAATTAGCCTCTGACAAAGGAATTATTTGATAGATAAGATAGTAAAGTCCTTTTCCAATCATTCAATCTAAAAAGGCGCCTACTTTTACTACAAGGAATAAACAAGTGAATATAAATATAGCAATCACAACCTATTGCAAAATGACTTATTTAAAAATTTAGAAAAATTTTAAAATGAGGCCTTACCTTTCTTAATTGTATAAACAACTTTAAAAAAAAAACTGCAAATTAGCCTCTGACAAAGGAATTATTTGATAGATAAGATAGTAAAGTCCTTTTCCAATCATTCAATCTAAAAAGGCGCCTAATTTTATTACAAGGAATAAACAACTGAATATAAATATAGCAATCTCCAAAACCTTGTTGGAAACAAAGATAGAAAAATATGTTGTGTGACATCATATGCATAACAGCTATTTGCAACGTTCAACAATTTTCTTCACTTGGAGGGGGAAAAAAGATGAACAAGCTGCAAAATCACTCACTAATTGTATACTTAAAAATTTGTATAAAATTCTCTAATAGATAACTTCCCCTCATTCTTTTTTAAACTAATGTTAATTACATATATTGTAAGAATATAATTGGAGTAATAGACTGAATGGATGAAATATTAAAATTTAAAAAATTGATAATTAATGTTTTTAGAATTATTTTTTTAAAAAGACTAAGCTCATATGCCTTAAACAGAATCACTCTTTAAAAAATTTGAATCCCTCAGTTGATGCAAGAATCACAATTCTTTTACTTTTCTAATGAGAACTAAACCATAAAATATGCTGCAAATAGCTAACAATCATTTCAAGGTGCACCCCATTATCACCAATATCAAATTTCCTGCCTCTGGAGCTTCTCATCTTTGCATTATGCTATTCATACATACAGATACACAAAGCTCTTTTTACTCATATGGATAAATATATCTATAAAATAATTAATACTATTTTTTATGTTATCATATTATTAGTTTATAATGCTTTAAAATGAGTTAATCCTTAATGGTGAAGAACCAATTTTTTACTTATATGATAAATTAAACTACTTACAGACAATATGCTTATCAGTTCTTGTAAGTCTAAAACATCAGTATAAAAATCAAGATTAAAATGTAGCTTTCCATGTTTTTCTACAAGATCTGCTTTGGATAGTACATTAATATGCGGCATTTCCACTGCAAAATATTTGAAAATATTAAATACAAAATCAAACATCTAAAAAAACTAAATAAAAATATTCTCATTTAAAATATTATAATTCTTTCATCTAAATTTTATCCAATAAAAAGAATTTCATAATTTTAAAATATGCTTAATCAAGATGCTGCTTTTATCATGATTTAAACATTTAAATAATTTTTTCCTTCATAAACACAAAAAAGATAGTTATCCCTATTCTATGTGGTTTTGATAGAAAGTACAACAATAGCATATACCTTATAACAGTATTTTTAATAGCTAAGATAGAACAAATAAAATAAAAAGATTTACAAATATCGATCATGGTATGTAACAACAAACAAAAGATAAACAAAATTTTGAAACTTGACAACAATTTTAAATAAAATTATATAAACATTTAAAAACTTTAAAATGAAAAAAAATGCATTAAATTACAAACAAATCATTTAATTCCTTTTATGGATGAGTCACAATTAAATTTATTTATAATCAATTAGGGAGTTTAATAGTCATTTTTAATAAAGTTTATATTGGGATTATAATAAGTAAAACAATATACATTTTGGAATGCAATAATGCTGTTCGAACAACACCAACACCATTAAACAAATTTTTAATCAATAATACTGTTAATTATTAGAAAAATCAAGATTTTGATACAGAATAAAACTAATAAATCTAAATTATGTTCAATTAAAATGGAGGTTTTTCATGAAAAAAAAACTATTTTTTATTAAGTTAAACATATTGTAATATTCTATTTAAAAAACAGAACTGAGAATTATGTCTACAATTTTCAATAAAAAATAATTTTAAAGTAATATTTGTAATAAAGCAAAAGCATTAAGTAAAATGAATAACAATTTTGTGAATGAAAACTCCAAAGATCAATACACTTTAATCTGTGTACAAAATAATGCAGTAATAAAATGATTTGCATAATTATTAAAAAAATAACTATGGAAATTTAAAATACTTACCTCCATCTAAATATTTTAAAAAAAGAAAAAAAGTCTCTAATACGTAAGTAATTTTAAAATATATAATATATATTTGAAAAAATTATGAAATCCTAAGCATTAACTAATTTTATTTTTAAAAACACACATGTCATACTTAATAATATATAATTTAACTGATCCATGTAAAACTAAAAATAAGGTAATTTAGAGAACAAAAACATTGAAAGTTCATTCAACCAAAACGCTTCAAGAGCAAGAGGTATAGTTACATTTCTGAATAATGTATATCTCTTGCTTATTTTCAGTTATCAGAAGCAATCCCTTATCATTTAACTATTATTTTGAGACATTCTTATTTTATGCTAGCAAATATATACATTATATATATATATCAATTTTATTATGCCATGTATTTCTTTCATTTTATGTTACTATATATATATATATATATATATAAAGATAACTTGTAATTGCAGAATTAAGATAAATAAATATACTACCACATGAGCAAATAATAACTTCATTCAATTCCTTTATATCAATGAGAATAACTCGGAAATACAAGTATATTAAATTTACACAAAATATTAATGTATGAAAAATTAAAATAATAAGCTTTATCCCCTCCCCTCCTTTAGATTTCACAATTTCCATCAATATGTCTCTATGAAATAAAATTTTAACCTTTATAAGTAAAAAAAAATAAATGAAAAAAGTAACACAATATATATTTCTTTAAAAATAACTTAACTCAAGTAATAATTGAAAAATTCAAAAAGCATGACTAGGTTAAAATTTTCTAATGTAACTTAACACTCCTAAATATTTATTTCTTTTAGAATTAAACATCAAAATTTCAAAAAGAAAATATTAATAAAACATTTAAAAAAAATTCACAGATTTTTGTCATAAAATTTTTTTTGTTAATGGCAAATGTGTTTTCTCCAAAAAAAATTCTTTATAAATAAAAATAAGTACTTGGATACAATGAATCCTCAATCTAAAATAAAATGCAATATTCTAAAAATAAAAAGAATGCAACATTTTTAACACTCTTAAAAACTTCTTAAAATATGATTTTTTGCATGTATAATAATGTAATCTGTATATACCTTCAAAAAAGTTTAATGTTCATTCATTTGGGTGGAATTCATTCACGCTATTCCCTTATGGAATTGAGGTCAGAAGAATTGTTATTATAATCAGTGTAATCAATTGCTCTAACATCTCAAAAATAACACTCAAAAAACATAAATAGTATGAAAGCTTAAATTTATTATTAATTCTCTAAAACACAAAATTAACAACTCAAAGCCATTTTTATTTTCACAAAAAGTAGAACATTAAAAAAAAAACTAATACTATTGTTGCTTTTCGCGCACAACTTAATTTTTTAAAATACACCATAATTATGTAGAGGGTCCTCCTGATACATGCCATACATATTTTATTTGAAGTGTCTAGAACAGAAAGGAAGTCTAACACCAAATTCTAAATTAAGTTGCTTATATTTATTAGTAACATAACCGAGAGAGGTTAAGTAGATACATAATTGAATAATATTGAACGTAAAAAAAATTCACAGAAATACAGAACATAAAGTTTAAAAAAATCTTACTTTGCAACATAGTAGATAGAGAGGTAAGAAGAACAGAAACAAATTTTGAGGGATCACAACAATAATGTGAATCAACTAAGTGAACAGCAGCAAGAGTAAAACCAGATTTAACCAATACAGACACTATTTTTTGTACAGACTGATGATGTGTATATAGTTCAACCTGGAAAATATTTTACATTGTTATAAGAAACAAACTATTTCTATAGGACAGAGAGCTAACACAATTGTTGATCAATTTACCTGTCCTGGACAATCAAATAATAAATAACAATCTTTAAATTTCTGAAGTTCATCTATGAGCCAATCTACTCTTTTTTCTAAAAATTCCATACAGTAAATAAGTCCACCATTGGGACCAAGCTTTATGTGTTGCATAACATTCTCAACAGTGATAAGATGAGAAATGTTCACACTAGCTTCATATGGAAGAACATCATTTGCAGGATCAAGATTAATAATGGCTACTTTTCTTCCAAGACCTCTAAGAAATTCACTCATAGCATGACAATAAGCTGTTTTTCCTGATCCTGGAGGACCAATGACAAGCTGTCCATAAATCATTTCAATCTGAAAAAATACAAAGGAATGTAAAAAAAAATATGACAAATTGTAAAAGTATGACAAATATATAGGTAGAAAGGAAAGAATTGGTATACATTTTACAGCAGAAATCACCAAGGCTCAAAACCTTTAAAATTATATACTCTGGCCAAAAGCTAAATCTTACATTACACATATCTTGTAACAATATACACTAGCAAAAGAAAAAAAAAACAATTTAAAAAATATTAGGTTATTTTTTTACAAAAAAAAATAAAACCCATTGAAAACCCTTTAGAAGTTGAACTATTTTTCAGTAAAGTTAGTTTCCTTTAGTTATTGATTGTAAATATTGGTCTTCAAAAAAAAGTAATTGATTAAATGGTCATTTCACAGTAAAAACTTATATTTTCTGTTAAAAGCAGTGTAGTTAAAAACAATACAAAATTCAATTGTTATGAAGATCTTAGATATTCAAATAAAAACATAAAAATCGTAGCAAAAGTATTAAATGAAATAAAAGTTCATAAGCAAAAATATACTACTGCTAATCTTCAAGAAATTAACCAGTGATAAACTGTATATCATCCAGAAACTTATTTAATAAATCATTAGCCAACAATATAATTCATTGGTCATATAGTAGTTAAATTACTGTTAATTGATTAAAAGTTTATAACATAAAAATAATTTTAAACATTTGTGTGTATCCAAAAATACTGCAAATATGAGGAAAATTATTAATGGAGAGGGGAATTGCTTAAAGATATCTCAAAAATAAAATCCAATAACTTTGAACTAATTCACCTTTTACATGCCACAATGTTCCATAATTAGAATATTTTTTAAATTTTTTGAAATTTACAACTTTATTTGGTATTACTCTGTAAAAATTATTATGTATAAAGAAAATATGAATTAACTTTTTTAAATCAAGGAAATTAGCATAAGCAAATAGATACAATAAAAAATATTTTGAATTCAGCTTTTTAAAAAATTTTGTTGAGGCAAGTTGAAAAATTAATTTAAAATTCAAAAAATTTAACAAGTATTTGAATCATTTAATGAGAATAATAAAAAAAATTATTCTTTTGATAACAAAACAAAGTCTTTAAAAAGATTTTTTTTTTTTTTTTTTTTTTTTTTTTGCAATTAGATAAGAAATTTAGATGTTTCCTAAACTGGGACATTGGCATGTACAGCTACTGTTGTAAAACACAATAAAGTTACTTTAATTACAGAACACAGAAGATTGTAAAGAATTTTCTGAATGCTGGGATTTCTAAGTCTTGAGAAAAATGTTTATGACTCTTGAAATATTTCTCAATTTCTCTAGATCCAGTGGTGTAATGGAGAACATTAGGGCCCCCTTCCCCTGCCAAGTCAGGTTTTGCCTTTATTATTTTATAAATTGGTTAACAAAACATACTAGGCGTCAGTCAGGCTTTAGACCCTCTAGAATCCTAGAACTCCCCACAATGCAGGGATCACGTTATGCCACTGCTTAGATCCCTTCATTGCACCTTTTTTTTTCAAATTCCTGTTGGATCTGAGGTAAGTTTCTCATAAAGGCACATGTATTTGTTGAAAAAAGTTGCTTGTGACTCACTTGGGGATTATATAGGAGAATCACATAAGGTTTCCTCCAGTGGTCTCAGCAATGTTTCTTCAGTCAATGAAGATATATATAGTTGATTATATATCTTATTCAGAACCATTAGATTGTAGAAGTAGCACTAGATTAGATGATGATTGTTAATATTTATCAACTGCTTCCAGATGAAAATGAGTACTTGACTGATGAGAAAGATACAAATGAAGACACTTTTGAGCCTATTCTGCCAGCAGATGTTTATAGCAAAACTGAAATTTCTACAAAAATAGATGAGGAAATATTTCATGAAACCTCATTTGATACAAAAGAGCCTTCAACTTCACAGGGACAGGTCAAATTTGAAACAAAACTAAAGTCAAATGAGAAAAACATTGATCACTGAAAAAAATGTAAATTTTAAAAAATAAACCCTGAAAATTGACAGCGTTAAAAATATTAGTGAAATGTTTCCTGAGTAGTTACTTTATCTTCAGTTGAAATTTTTTACAAGTTCATACCTCTAGAATATCTGCTACATTTAACAAACAAGGCAGATTTATATGCAATGTATAAGGGAGAAATTGCTACTACTGGTGAAAATAATGTAGGGCAATTGTCTGGATTACTGCTGGTTAGTAAGTAACACCAAGCACTTGGCACAGATTTATACAAGAGCTAGCAAGATCTATTGATCCTGATTGTTTCTTCATTAATGCCTAAAAACAGATTTTAGAAGTTGAAAAAATTTTTCTTCTACTACAATGGCATTATGAGATAATATGGTGAAAGACCAGAAGACTTTCAGCAGTTCAGCATTTCCATTTCAAATTCAGTGTAGATGAATTGATGGTCCCCTATTATGGTCATAATTCAATTAAAATGATCATAAAGGAATCACAAATTGCATTGCAAAGTGTGATTACACTATGTTTGTTTTAAATTTTACTCAAGTCTTTTATCATCAGGAAAGTTTAGGTTTGCAAAGTGTAACTAGGGAATGAAATTACATTTTTAATTCTATAAATATCATTAAAAACAGTATTTAAATAAATATTGGGACTTTCCCTTTCCGGAGTGCAGGCAATAAAGTTGCCAGAAATTATATTCAATCAATGCCAGAAGGAATACTCCCACTGGAAACCTTTTACCACCACATTTTCAAAACAAGTCACAGACTTTTCTTATTAATAACGTCTTTTCATTAATACATCAAAAATGAATGAAAAACCAATGAAAGTTTGGTATTCAGCCTGAGCAGAAGATGTATCTTATCATATTGTTTAAAGTGAAAGAATTGCTACTTGTGAAAGTAATCATGAAATGGTATTTCAGAGACTACATTCAATGATGCTGCAACTTTTCAACTTTTGACAGTAACAGAAGTATCCAAAAAAAGGCACATGATTTGAGTCATCAAAATTGAGTTTCTTGAAGTGTGTGAGGCTTATTTATGGTTGGAGCAAAGAATTAACTTCAGATAAATGGTGCAAAAAGCAGTTGAAAATCAGTCATGGAATAGTTCTGGACAAGAATAATTATATGTGAGAGGTTTGTGTTGATTCTTTATTTAAACCTCAACAATGGAGGACTTGGTATGACCATCAAAATGGATGAAAATATATTTAAAGCATTGAAATAATGCAGGTTGGATCCTACCACAACAATGGATCTTTGGTGGAGTTTGCCTTCAAAACAAATGTTTCCTAGTCAAGGTGCCAAACTAATCTATGAGCATTATATTAGAAGCAGTTAAGGAAAATATAAAAAAAAGGAAGTATAATATATTCAAATTCGTTGAAATCATACTGCACTGAAAGTGGAAAGTTTCGAACTTTTCAAAGTGAATCATAAATACAATCTTGTTGATCTGGAAACTGAAATGCATTTGTAAAAAATTGAAAGAATATGGGATAGAATCTAATGGTAAAACAAGAAACGCAGAAGAAGGATACTTCATCCATAAAATTATCTCTCGGAATTTATGTGGAGAAGGGAAACGAAAGACCCATTTGAAAAAAATTTAAATATCAAAATATCTACAGCTTTAAATTAAAAATTGTTTAGAACTAACATCTATTAACACTTTTTATCAATATGCTGTGTGTTGTCGTTAATAAAGTATGTTTGATGAGATTTATGCCAATGAAATGAAAAAGTACCCAAACAATATACATCAGCATTAATAAGTTAACAGTTTTCTTGCTTTTTTTCCTTGGTGCTTCCTTCAATCATAATTAAAAATTCAATGCAACATAAACTGTTCGCAATAGGTTCATTTTTCTTTGTTTTAGAAATCTTTTATGTTGTACGCAGTTTTCGTAAAATAAAAGCCAATAACTCAGATTACAGCTGTAGAATTGCAGTTGCTCAAAGCATATCTGCTACTGAAAGACTTATGAATTCAACCTAAGATAAGTAATTTAGGTGCTTAAATATTAATGTCACTACAGCCAAATTTGCACCATGTGAATTGCAATACTTTCTACCAAAATCAGGTTGGTTTCTTTTTTCGAACAAAACACACACAAATATGTTTTTGTTTTCAATATCAGAAAAGGTTATTTTTTACTGTTAAAAAATGTGATGATATTCAAAACATTTTTCTGCAAAATCTTCTTTAATAAAAAATCTACAGATTATCTGTTTACCAAATTATTATAAAGTTTTTTAATATGATAAAATTCATGTATATTGGAGAAATAATACTTACAACTAACACATAATATTGGTTTGGTTGAATTGTCAAATCAGCCCCTTATCCTGCCAAGTGTTTTCTCACCAAATCGATAAAAGTGCCAAATCTGGTAACCCTTTTGATTTTTGTATCAGTAAGGGAGAAGTCAGATTGTATTGTAGTAGGGTTGCTACTCCAAAACACAACACGCAAAAATGCGCCAAATTAGCGATTTTTCATAATTTGGCGGACCAGTGGCCGATTTGACAATTTCCCCATTGGTTTTAATATATCTTTCCAAAGATTTCATTAAAAGACAGCAGATCAAAAAGGTAATTACTAATAAGACTATTTATTATTTTCACTCTAAAGAGACATGTACTGATTTGGGGGGGGGACAACAGTATTTTTTATAGTTTTTACTTATTTACAGAGAAAAGAAGTGAATGCCCAAAAATAAAATTATTTAATTGACCTTATATTTTTCTGAATAAGAAACTTGGGTACTTATGCATTCTTGCAATTCATGGTAATTTACATAATAACAATAACTACATTAAAAGACAAGGTAGCCATATTGTAATGTTATCATCCAACTTGTTAAACATCTACAATTTGGAGCACAGTGTACTGATATCAAAGTAGTACCAATTTTCCCATTATTACTTCCCGCATTTTGGCTTAGAAAGATTCTTTAACTGAAATTCTTTTCGGAGCTATTAAAGTATGTTACAAAAGTAATTTGCAAACAGTTTGAGACATATAAGCAATAACATGAAACCATTACAACAAACAATTACACACCAATTAGTGTTTGTTTGTTTTTTTATTTTCAAAAGTTTTGACTAATTCAATATAATTATCAAGCCCAAACAGAGTTTAGATGCAGCATTATCTTGGCCCATTCAGACTTAGCACATTACAAAAATACAACCAAAAATCATGCTATTATAATTCAAAAATAAGCAGTAAAACATGAATAGAGTAAGAAACTAATTACAACCACTCTACTTCAAAATAAACTGCAAATTTAGGGCATTGAAAATCGATAAAATTTGCAAGTAGAAAACAAGTTTTTTTCCTCTCTTTTGCTCCTCGCTAAGATGCCGAGTAAATTCAAGTGGTACTTAAACTGACAAAAACCATAAATAAATTAACCATGTATTCAATTTATGAATCATATGATTAAAATATGTATACCCAAGATTAGTCTGGTCAGTGGATAATTAATGCTGACGAACAATATTATTCGCATCTGAAGGTATTTGGGATTTCTATTGAATGCTTTTTAGTTTAATTTTAAATAAACAAACATAAAACTAAGTGAGCTGACATTTTTCAGGTTTTTCGCGAAAATATTAAGAGAAGTGAAAGAAGCAAGGAAATTTGTAAATCCCTTAAATGACTATTCTACTTACGTTTTCCAAAAACTTTGACTTTACAATTGTATTATTTAAATCATTGATTCCGAAAAACTTTTCCGTAAGGAATACATCTGACAACAAAGTTTGATTTATTGATTTAATACTTTTTTAAAAATTTGAAAAAAATAATTTAAAAGCATAAGAAATAACTAAGTCCACAAACTTAATTACTTTGTAACCAATAAATACGGCAAAATAAAAAAATTTCTCAATTATTCTTTTTTTGTAATTTCATATTTAAAAACTACTCATTAACTGCCTTTTTTCTTATATTTCCCCCTTACATTTTTATTAAATTTTCAATAAAACAATCTCATATTCATTTTATGATGTATTTTATCCATTATACTGAGACAAGGTTTACTTAACCAGCCTTTGATTAATAAATTGTTGAAGGAGAAAAAATGCTACTTCATTTCCTCTCAACTTAACTACGGCGTACATTTTCTTTCAGGTTGGTGGTTAACTTTAATGTTCACGTGTTAAGAGTAAATTTATTACACGTAACTGGTAAGTTATTTTTCTTTAATTCTGTGGAATTGAAACTTTAATACAAAATGTATTATCCTAATATTCTATCCTAAAATCTTTTTTTGTTTAACAATAAGAAAGAATAAACAGTGGGTATTCACGTGCATCACCACTTATGTCCGTACTTCCTAAGCCTATTTATACGATTACCATTAATTTACAAAACGTTTTTCTCTTTGCATATTTTTTTTTCTTTTTACCTTTCTGCTGTGGAGAATTTTTAGTTCTTTCTATTCAATTGCATGATTTCTTACGTGTAACTTTTTTTTTTATAGGTATCATGTCGCCGCTTCCACTAAATCATTGTAAAATCGTGAAAAAAAGGGTGAAGAAGTTTACTCGTCATCAGTCTGATCGATATGGAAAAATAAAAGTAAGAAATGTGTAATTTATGTATTAAAATGAAAAATTTCATTCATTATAAAGTATTTCAATTTTTAGAGAATTATTTTTTGTTTTGAAATAAGAAATGCAAGCAATATAACGAAAAAATTATTTTAAATACTGAGGCCAGAAAAATAAGGTTTTAACCCCTTAAGTGCCGCCGGAGGACATGTCCGTCTGGCTGAACCAGTGCGTTGTGTATCCGTTCTTCCGAAATACGATTCTTTTCTTTGAGCTGCTATCCTTTAAGCTGTTCCGTAGGTTTTGGAATACAATAAAATGTTCTTTGAAGGGTTTGCGAAGGATTAACTTATCTCAGTGAAAGATTTGCTTATTTGTCTTTTCCCTTCCCCCAAAACGGATACACGCGCATATGTAAAAACATAGGCACTGAGGACCAAATCGTATAACTTTGAATCGGCGGTTAAGAAAATTTAAAGTTATTATGGGTGTTCAAGTTGGCATAGGATCTGCAATGAAAAATTTGGATGTTAAATTTGTTACATCTGAGAATATTCTTGTGTATAACATTTCATGGTAACAAGTGCTGTGCGTCAAATTTTTTATGTTCACCAAGATGAGTGATCACATTATAATATTGTTACCTTGATATTTTTGTGTGTAATCCCATGGGGATTATGTGTGTTCCGTTCTTAAAAAAATTAACCATTTTCATCGCAATCTTTGTTCAAGCTACTGCTTTAGTGCTCTGTTATATTTTGTGCTATTTTCGAATTTGGCATAATGTCCTAGCACAGCTCTCTGGTGTATGTGGTGACAAGAGTTTTTCGCCAAATGGTGTCAAGGGGAAAAGCTCATTTTTCATACTGGCATTAAGATACTAGAAATATGGTTTCTAAAATGGACAACAAAGGAAACTTCAAATCAAATGGAATTCTTTCCAAATTTCAGACTTCCATACCAAGTTTCTATCAATTCTTCATTTATACAAAAAAACAAACATTACTTTCTTTCCTCGGTAAATTTCTGGCACAGCACACTGCTGTATTTGGCGACAAAAGTTTTTTGCCAAATGGCGCCACGTAAAAAACCGCGTTTTTCGAAATTGCGTCGAGACGAAAAACATACAAAAAACGTGGTTTCCAAAACGGTCAACAAGGGAAACATAAAATCAAAAGTAAGATACTAAATGCAAATTTCAAGCATCATTACAAGATTATCAATCCTTCATTCATACAAAAACAATCATTACTTTCTTACCTTTTATTTAGGAAAAAAAAATCCATCCGTCGTGTTTTTACGAAAAAAACGTGGTTTCTGAAACAGCTTCAAGAAAAACTGAAAAAGCATTGCTTCTAAAACGCTACAATGGGAAAAGAAATCCAATATGAATGCCTTAAGCTGATGAATTAACGATCTCCATTTCTCTCAAAAACAAATTATTTTCATATTTCGGACCATTCTTACCTACCGAAATATTTTCACTCATTCACAAAGCAAGCATTTCTTTCTTACATCTTTCCTTCAAAAGAAAAAATATTCATTCGTCTAGCTTCAAAAAAGAAAACGTGGTATCCATAATGGCTTCAAGAAGAAAACGGAAAAACCGTTGCTTCTCAGCTGCAATATTGAGAAAAAACATCGTCCTAATTGAATTTATCAACGCATCTTCCTTTCTCTAACAAATATTCTTTCAGTAGTTGTTTCATTTTTAAAAAAAATTCACGCATTCCTTCAATTTCATCTTTCTAGAAAAACCTTACACGTCTTCAAGTTGACCATCAGGGAAAAAATTACCGCTGTCCAAAAAATCTGGTCTGAATAGGGTTACTATTCCCTGAATTTAGCAAGGTTACCATATTGTAAACTTTATCGCCAAATTTTTTGGCACCAAAAAATTTGTTGCCAAGCAGTGTGCCCTCCTAGGAACCACCCAGGACAATTTTCTACTATTGGCTGCTTGTCTTGGCATTTGGTGACAGCTTTGCATTTGACGAATTGGTCAGTGGTATCATGCATAAGTACCACAGTTGTTACATGAATTTGGTGCTAGTTTGATATCACGGGGCAGGCGTTAAGCTGTTAATGTTTCCCAAGATGGGCGATAATATTTCAATATGGTCACCTTGATTTTTTATCGTCTTGCGATGTGGTTGCCATGGAAATAATGTATATTAGAAATAATTTTTAATGGAAAAAGGAGTGTAAACATTTACTGTACGGTCACCCTTGGCGACTTTTTCAAAAGTCGCAAAAATGGCGACTTCTTCTACGATTGAGATTTAAAGAAAACAGCATAGTGAAAATGTTGCCTGTGCAATAAAAATGGCTGCCAAATCACTGAAAACGATAATCACAGTCTTAGAAGAACATTTACTCTTTCATATTAAAATCAAAATTACTCTGACTCGCCCACAAATAAACCTGAACTATAAAATCTCATTCGACTCAATTTTAAAAAAAAAAAAACTTTCTCGCGCTCCTTTTGACGCCATGCATTTGTCCTTTCACCTTAGATTTACACCTCCACTTATATCGTGCCTTTCAACCAATTTCATATCCTTACCACATTTACAACACTCATCTATCCGCAATGAACCCGCTTTCATACAAATTCAAAGTTTCCTTCCTTTATAATCCAATAATATCTTAAATTAACATTCTCATCATACATTACATCATCGTGCCTTTCAACCAATTTCATATCCTTACCACATTTACAACACTCATCTATCCGCAATGAAACCCGCTTTCATACAAAATTCAAACGTTTCCTTCCCTTTTATAATCCAAATAAATATCTTAAATTAACATTCTCATCATACCACATTACATCATTCTCGCACTTACCTCGGACATTCCCCATGCAGCCATAACAAAAATTTCACAAAAAGAACGCGAGAGCTGAAGATTAAAAAAAAAGCACACATGCAACGTGGTCGAACGAAACTTAAGTAATGGCGACTAAACTCTCTTGACCAGGCTAAATTCCGTTGACCAATAGGGTTACTGTAATTACTTGTCAGGCAGCAATTTCTTGTTGGGTTGGATGAGGGGGTGCCATATTAAAATGTTTATCGCCAAAGAAAAAAATCACGCCAAGGGTGACCGTACAGTAAATGTGATCCAAAGGGAGTATTCTTATATATGTGCGATTCTTATTATCTATACGAATAAAAGAAAGAGTTTGTGTGTGCGTTTCAGCTGTACCGGCGAAATTAAGCAATACAGAAGTATGAAACTTGGCATGTAGAAGCTATAGGTTGTTATGCTATTAACCTCGAAGAGTTTTTTTTCGAAATTCACTTTAGATTTTTTTAAAATTAAATTTTTATGCGATTTTTCAGTTAAATGGAGATATGACGTCATCAGCCATGCCAAGTCTTAACTTTGCGAAAATTAATGTTTCGAGCTGTTTTGGGGGGAATTTCAACACATTTTATAGTAAATATACTTATTTATGGTTGTATTTATTCGTTTTTTTTAACTCTTAGTGGAAAAATTAGTTGTTTTTCGAAAAAAATCATCCTAAGAAAATGTTTTTTCTAAATTTTATTTTTCCGATTGGCAACACTAATTTGATAACAGTTGGAAAATGCATTGGTTTTCCAGTTAAGCCTATTATGTATTTTTTCAATAACTAAATTAAATTCGTTTAATATACATTTTTGTTTTGCTTATATTTTGAATGATTATTCCGAACCATTTATGGGTTTAGATTTGATTTTGTTGTTTTTTTTTTTCAGCTTAAAAATTTCTGATTTGTGTGTAGTCAATTATAATTTCTGTTTTGGTTTAAGGCAGCGTCACATTTATTATTCTTTTTTCATTTTGACCTTTACATGTATTCATTTGATTCTTCTGTATTGTTTCTGGTTTTAGATTAAACTGTGTCATTTATCTTCCAGAATTTCTGATTTCTTTTTGTGGTCAGAGGTTTCATGTTATAATTTTTTTTTTACAGTAATTCTAAATTGAATTGGTTTAGTATGGTTTTCAGTTGTTACTGTTGATTGTTTAGATGTTTGTTTAAATGTTGTGTTTACTATTTTAGGTTAAGTGCCACGTTTATTTTATGAACTACCATTAGAGGCAATTATTTTCAATTGTTAATGTTGATTAATATATTGTTCTAAACAATGACCCAAGTATACGAGCTGTTGAATTTTAGGTATGATACATCCCCTTGCCAAGTTGTCCCAAATGATGGTGATGGCTTCTGTCTCTTCAGTTCAATTTCTTATTTGTTGTGTGCAATCCAGTATTATTGTTCAACGGGCTGTTCATTTATTATCAACAACTGGAATAGATTTAAGGTATTTACACTTGATCATAATTGAACAACTACTCATCTGGCGAAGCATATAAAACTGCCATGTTGAACCCTAGGACTTACTGCTCCGCTTCTGAGTTACAGGCTGTCTGAATGTTCTTTCGGTTTCCAGATTTTTCATAAGGGATATCTCTTTGCTGTATTTTGGTGAGAATTTTCAAACTGTTAAAAACATGAGGTTCAGTGGCAAAAACTTAAATACCTATGTGTTTGTTTTTTCTTATATTGAATCGAAATTTTTGAAAGCAACACTTAAATCATCAGAAATTCTTAAGCTGGGAAAAAATGACTATATAAAATCTAAAACCAGAAACAGTACAGAAGAATCAAATGTATACATATAAAGGTCAAAATGAAAATAGAATAATAAACCTGACAGTCTTAAATCAAAATAGGTATTACAATTGACTACATACAAAATAAATCAAATTTTTAAGTTGAAAAGAAATGACAGAATTAAATCTAAACCCAGAAAAGGTTCGGAATAATCATACCAGAAATAAGGTAAAACAATGTATATTAAACTAATTTAGTTGTTGAAAAAATATATAACATGTTTAGCTGGAAGACCGATGCATCTTCCTATCAGAATACACTCTTAACCGTTTGGGTCTTAAGCAATAATAACAAAGATTCTTGCGTGTTTTTATATTAAACAAGATATCAATCATTGGCATGGCCAAGTAATTTTAGCGCGTTTTCACATGTTGTATTTTACAATAATGCAACTAATGAACTTTTTACTAACAGAAAGTGTATACTATGCTTTAAAAAAAAATATTACATTTAAATATGATTCGGCTCATCTAGGGCAAAAATGCAGAAAAACCGAGGTCAATCGGTTGCTTATTGGCTGAGAAAAAGGTACGACAAAATATGGAACGAAGACGAATTTTGCGTGCTAATATCGCTTTTTTTACACTATGTGAAAAATGCGCTAAAAAAATTAGTCAGATTTTGGTGGATATAGCATGATTTGCTTAGTGCCAATTTGGCTGTGGTGATACTAATACGTAAGAATACAAAGGCTAATACAAATTTTTATTTATGTATGAGGTTTTCTTTTTGTTAAACTGAAATTAGTGATACTATCAATATACAGTTGTACTTGGGCTATGTATAGCGTGAAACTAAGTCATCACCTGAATATCATTCACCGCAGTCAAAGTGGCTCTTTTTTCACCAAAATTTGATTTTTTCCATATAAGACATAAGAATCTGTTACTTTGATATTGTGGTGCAAATTTTGCTGTGATAACGCCAATACATAAGTACCCTTTTCCTTAATTGGCAGATTCCATATTTTTCCATTGTAACAAAAAAAAAGTAGACAAATGCACGCGAAGAAAATGACACTCAGTTCAAACTAATTGAGATCAACAGATTGTCAATATTGTGATTTTAAGTTAGAATTTCTATTCACGTATAAGATTTTCCTTATGGTAGTTTCATCAAATCTTAATTTATTTATCTTTTGGTTTGATATAATATTATAATTTCTATACTATGTGTAAGGTTACTTTTATATTTATTTGTTTCTTTTATTTCAATTTTAAATATTTAAGATTTTCTATTATGTGTTTTTTTGCTGTTCAAAACTGTTTATGGCAATTTTATCAAAATTAAGGCTTACTTTTTCTGTTTTAGATAACGTTTTAATTTAAATGATGCTATAGTTCCTATTTCAGTGTCACAGTTTTATTTTTCTGAACTATCCTTTTCTTGCATATCATTGTTGGTACAGTGGTTATGTGATACAAAGACACAAAAGTCTATTTTTCAGCCGAACAATAATTTGCGAGACCTTTTGTAAACAGAATAGGTAATAGATCATGATTACCTATTCATTACACAAATATCAAAGGTTTTTTTTTACAATCAATGAAACTACACCTTCACTTCTTACCAGAATTTTTTTTTTTTGTCATGTCCATTTGTTCACACAAAAAAAACATGTTAGAAAAATTATGGATGAACACGGAAACTATGGATGCGATTAAATGCTCATCAAAGTAATTTTCCTTCTGACAAAATCTGTTCATATGCAGATTGTATATATACACATGCACTGTATACATTTTTTACATATAAATGTTGTATGTTTTAGAAAATGATACTGAATTCAAACTAATTGCTCTTAACATGTTGGTAATATCGTGAAGATAATGCTTGATATTTATGAGGAACCAGTATGTACCATGTTTTTTTTTGCGTGTCGCTGTTTTTTGCCTTATGACCGATAAGAATTCATCTTTGTTTTAAATGAGAAAAGGTCATAAATTTAACAAAAAGCTATTTGCTGAAACTATGATAAGGTGACCTTGAAATAATATTCTCATATTTTCTTTGGAATTCCATTTTGACCAGATTTTTCGTCATGACTTAACTTTGCTACTGGCAATCTTGCAAATCAGAAAATTGTTTCATTTGTGATCGTAAAAATTTTTGCACAGAAAAAAGATGCACCTTGAAAAGATTTTCTCATATTTCCCTCTGGATTTCTTTAAAATTCAGAGTTGAAATGATTTTACGTCTCATGTGCTATCATGGTTTAACGTTGCTTCTTATTATCTGTTACTCACATAGTTTCTTGGAGATCATATGCATATTTTATTTTATACTGTCCATATAGGATATATATATTATGTACTCATCATTTATGTACTCATTCTTTTGCTCTTTGCAATCAAATAATAATTTTTAATACAAATGTTGCAGAAAAGTATGGTTTCAATAATTAATTTTTTAGCAACATGGTTTATTATTTGTTTCATTCAGTACTGTTTGTTCTGAACTATTTCAACGGGGACCTGTTTTAGTTAGATTTTGATTTTAGTTCATACTAATTAAAGGCTTTTAGTATTTAATTACATCTAATACTGTATATTAGATGTATTACAGAAATGTTAGATAGTATTATATGAGGACTAATTTAATTTTTTTTCAGTTGAAGGCTTCCTAATATTTCTTATTTATGATAGCATTTAGTGAATCAGTTTATCATTAATTTTTTCTTTCAGTTCATCTATTGCAGGTTATTTCACCCATAGTTCCCATAGCAGAAACTCACTACTGCTATCACTTTTCTGTAATCTTTATTTATATTTGCTTTGAAAAAAATATTTTTAACTTTTGGTTATACTACTTTTTATTCAGGGTTTTACCCTCACTAAAAATATTGTAATTCTATAATAGATAAATTTTTGTTTTTAAAACTTAACCCGTGCGAAGAACGGGCATTTCAGCTAGTATTAAAATAAGATGATTATTCTTTTTTATACAAACTATTAAATTTTATTCTGGTTATTTTTAAATTATTCCATATGAATATTTATATACAAAAATTATATAAGATTATTGTATACTGCATAATATTACTATAAGTAAATGATTTTTTTTATTGATATTCATTATTTATTGATCTTTGTTTCAATCTCTTCCTATATTCTTCTTTTGAAATAGATTTTAATGTATTTTAAAGCAGTTCTTTAAAATTATGTTCCTGACGACTCTTACTGCTAGGCCGCCATCTTGGATTAATTCCAATGACATGCGCTGCTTGGCAAAATTCTTTATCGCGTCAAGCAGCATTTGGTACCTTGCCCCGTGATATCAAACTAGTTCCAAAATAAGTTGAGCAAATTTTGGAAAAGGAAATTTTTAATGACATAATTATAGAAATCACTCACATTGCGTACATACACACAGAGAGAAGTGCCAGTATGAGGCAAAGGGGAAATTCCCATGGGAATTAAGTTATATGCACTCGTTAAAAGCCTGTGCAGCGCCTGGCTAAACAATGGGGAAAGAAATCAAAATAATTTTGATGGCATATTAATTTTGAAATAACACCCAAAGAGAAATCCTGTGCAATGCTGGGTCATGCAACTATGTTTTAACTTAATTGCTATCAAAATTTATTGATTCTCAATTATAATTATAAAATGCAAAATGTTTACACTCTTTAGACTAATGGAAGCTATTTTATTTGTTGATGATTTCAGCTAATAAAATATTTGATATTAAATTTTATAATTGTAGAAAACTCACATTTCAAAATTAAGTTTAATGACTACTCAAGGACTTTTAATTAGCATTGGTGTTGTTGTTTTTTTGAGAATAATTTTTAATAAATTAAATATTGTTGTATTAGAATTTATGATCAATGGTTGTAAATTTATTTAATGTTACTCTGGTTAAAGTTTGTTTTTTAAAGGGAGGACAAAAGTGTAAAATTTTTAATCCTAAAAATGGCAAATTTTGACAGTAATAGCCTAAAATATACTGGCTAGCTATAAAATCCCTATACTGTAGATTTATCAAAAGAAATAACTTTAAAATTTTAAAAATATCCTTGTGTAATCGATGTGTTGAATTTTTATATGTTCCTTGGGAATGGAAAATAAGTTAGTAGCTTAATAAATCTATTCTGTATGTTTGTATTTTTGTTTTATTTTCTTTATTTTTTCCCTTTTTAGCTAAACTGGAGAAAACCCAAAGGTATTGATAATAGAGTACGTCGACGATTTAAGGGTCAGCGTAAGATGCCTAAAATTGGTTATGGAAGTTGTAAAAAAACAAAGCATTTGCTGCCTAATGGTTTCCGAAAAGTTAATGTTCGAAATATTAAGGTAATGACTCTTTGTTTAGTTTTATTTTTGGTGCTTAGTTTTATGCAACTCTATTATCCCATTTCCAAACAATATTAAATTTTAAGATTTGTAATTTTTTTTACATAAGATAATTTATTTGTTAAATATACTAATCTTAATTAACAAATAATTATTTAAAGAATATATCTTCAGATACTCCTCTTTTTGTATTAAATGTTTTTTTTATGGAAATATTAAACAGTGGTAGTATGATATGATCACTTGTGTAATCAATATATTTTGGCTTCAATTTTTGTTTATTTAAATTTCAGGAATTAGAATGCCTTATGATGTGTAACAGAAGATTTTGCGCTGAAATTAACCATGCTGTGTCCTCAAAGAAGCGAAAAGCTATTGTTGAACGAGCTCAGCAGTTGTGCATTCGTGTAATAAATGCTAATGCCAGACTGCGTTCTGAAGAAAATGAATAAATTAAATCAGTACTTTGTAATTGTGGCTTTTGTGTGTCATGTTTTTTTAAATGTTGGGAAACAATTTCTTTTTAAGTGAAAGGTAACAAGATCAAATTTTTAATCTTGGTAAGAAAATTGCTGTAGAAGTTAAAATTCATGGGAAAGGGAATGACTTTATAATTTTCTTGTTTTGCTTTATCTGTCAAAAAAATATTCATGTTATTGTATTTTTATAAATAAACCTAAAAACTGGTTTGAAAAGTATTTATAAATATTTTTTTTAACAAATTGAACCTCACTTTTTTTAACTACATTTTGGGGCTTGATGCCTTTCTTGATCGTCCATTATTTAGCAAGCTTTGAGCTTATTTAAGAATTGGTTTCACCTGCCAAAATATACTTGATAAGATTTTCTTATGCTTTAAAAATGCATAATTTACCTTAAGGAGGACTTCCAAATGTACTGAAAACGTAATAACATTTTAGCACAATGAAAATCACATTTAGGTATGGAAATTTGGCTGAGAATGCAAATTACTCTCGTCTTGAAATAGTTTAGAAAATTTACAAAATCCTTCCTTACAGAATCTTTTGATGCCATGTGTATGAATTTTACATACAAAGTTATAGAACAATGATTAATTCTTTTTATTCCATGAAAAAGAGGGAGGTAAGTAAAAAAATCCTAGATCATGTTGCATATGTTTTCTGTCATATTTCCCGTGGCATCCTAAAAATTACAATTGCTTTATAATTATGCTTATTCAGAAGTTAAGGATGAAATGTTTCTATATTTGTAATAAAATATAAAGATTAATAAGAGGAGGAATTTTTTTATACCTATTCATTGTATTTCAATAATGAAAAAAAGTTAATGTATAATAGATTTCACATTACATAAATTTTAGTTATCCGAAAAATTGCTTTAATATATTCTGTGTTAATTCCTAACCAATGATTCAGTCCATCCTTTTAGTCATTTTGGTTTATTAGCCGACACAGAACGCATATTCAGAATAATTGTTTATTAAAGACGGTTGCTCTCTGATTACTCCTTTTCCATCAATTTATTCAAAAATTGTTTTTCTATAGTAAAATATCTGAAATTCTTTCAAGTTAGAACCTTTGTCGCTTTACCCCTATTATAAATCTACTGAATGCCTTCATAGTGGCACAATCCTATATTTATAAATTATTCAAGAGTTAATTGTTTTAAATACGAAATTGAGAATTTTGTCTACATTGAATGTTTTTACTCTTGCATGTATCTGCAACTTGTTCTTAATGGAATAACCAAATTTTTAAACATAGTATAACTACTGTTTTTAAAGATTAATTGAAAAATTACTGCACAAAAGTATGTACACTTAGAAGAAATCTCAACCTAGCTTTAAATATTGTATATTTTTTTTATTAATTTAATACTTAAAGATATCTTTCAGTGTCCACAACAACTTTTAAACGTCTTGGTAGAGATTTCATCAGCTTTTTATAATTTCGGCATCGATGTTCCTCCATACTTGTGATTTTTGTTTTTATAAGTCATGTTTTTTTTTAAATCAAATTCTCACCTAATGTCTTCTACTAGAAATAAATTTTTCAACATCCCAACCAATTAGCTGCCACTGTTAAATTTTTTGGTTGCCAAAATCAGCGCATACGACATCGTGGTTGCTAGTTTGGTAAGTTATTTATGGAATTGGCGATAATATGTTAGTACCTTTTATTTTTACACTTGTCAAAATTTCGCTGGAAAGAAATTATTTTAGCTTCTACCCGTGTTTTAACTGATCATCAAAAAAAAAAAAAAACATTTAAATAAATTTACTTAGAATTCTAAAGCTTCCCTCAAGGTTTCTAATTTCCTTTAAATACATAACAGATGTCTTCCAAATCACCGATACATACGTTTTACTTATCCAATGCCAGTGTGCTTGGAAAAGTCATATTCGGAGGTCAGGCGAAAGTGAGCAACAGCCTTGGCTCTCTCCAGGTGCCTGTAGATCCTAAAATACGAGGGATGATTAATAAGTAAAGTCTCCTGTCAGACACGATTGTGCATGCGTTCGGTAGTCGATATAGTGTAATACATTCCTGCATAGTTTCAGTTCCGAGTTGAAAGCCGGTCACGCATTTGGCAGTGAGTAATGTGAACAATGACAGATATTCGTATAAAGCAGTGATTGTATTTTTGACACTAGAAGGTTGCACTCCAATCGAAATTCATAGGCGCATGAAAGCAGTTTAAGGTGAGGGTTGTATGGATGTTAAAAATATCCGTAAGTGGGCCCGAAGCTTTTGTGCAGGTGAGATGAGTATCTTTGAGCACAGGCCAGAACAACCAATTTCTGCGACTTGTGACGAGAACAAAAGCAAAGTGGATGCCATGATCCAGGAAAATCGCCGAATTAAGCAGAGACATTGCTCTACAGCTGGGCATTAGTCAAGGAAGAGTGCAGCAAATCATTGAAACGTTAAACTACAGAAAAGTTAGCGCCAGATGGGCCCCGAGACAACTGACCGACCCCATGAAGGAACAGAGGAAAGCTGTTGCCCAAGAGCTTAACCGATATCGTCTCAAAGGGGATAATTTCCTCAAGGGACGGGAAATGAATCCTGGATTCATCATTATGACCCTGAAAGCAAGAATCAATCCATGGAATATCGCCGTCCTGGTTCTCCGAGTGTCAAGAAATTCAAAACTAACGTCAGCTAATCTTTTCACTATTTTAGTGTTTCGACCCTTGAGTCCATGGACTTCAAACCTTTTACCGACAGGAGCCCCTAACAATCTTAATCCAGCTCTGACTGAGAACTGTTGTATTATAACCGTATTTAAAAAGCGGAATAAGAATAAATTAACTTGCATTTTCCATGCAAAACGGCTCTGAAGAGTATAAATACCAGGATAAAGAAAATTTAAAATAAATTGAAGCCGATAGTAGTATTAAATACTAAAAAAAAATTATGCGTATACTTTTGTACGCACGTAAGAAGTTATACTTCTTTGACGTAACAAGATAAAAATCTTTCTAAAAATTTTATCCTACGTTTGTAGAAAAAGTGACACTAATAATAGAAAAAGGGTATTTAATGCATTGAAAGTTTTATTATAACGCATTATCTAGTTAATAATTTTTTTTAATATGATAATAAAATTATATCTACATATATTTAAAAAATGGACAATTAAAAGTTTTGCAAAATAAAGTTGTTATATATAAGTAAAATTTTCAGTTTTAATGAATAAGATGCGCTTTAGATACTTGTAATTACACAAATTTCATAGAGAATGTGAAACCATTTTGCATACATATTTAGAAGTTTCTTTTATTGACTCGTGGAACACAGTTTTGAATTGAGGAACCCTACGAACTAACTACAAGGCATTTGGGAGGAACCCCATTCCATTATTAGAAAAATATATTCTGAAACAATATTTAAATTTAATCAACTTGTTATAGGTACTTTATAAATTGTAAAAAGTATTGTATTTGTTATAAAAATAAAAATCTTGAGCAGGGCAAGCGGGAATTATAACTGGAAGAGCAGATAGAGAGGGATCAAATGAGCCAGGTCCGAAAGAACTGTAAGGCTCAGTCCCGAGATATTGGCCAAAAGGCTGTAGAGGAGGGGGATGCTTCCCAACAGATATGGTTAAAAACAATAGTTATTACGATCCCCCAAATATCAGTCCCCTAGCACTAAAAAAGTGTCATGTTAGAACATTTCCTACCCCATAGGAATAACGTGGAGGACTGATATTATAGTGTGCAAGCCCTCCCCTATCCCAAGCACGTAGTTATCAAATACGTGGAGAGGGGGCACGCCAATTCGATCGACACCCATATAGCCAAGATCCCTCGGTAACATCCAGTTATTAGACAACGGTGTGCGCATTGCATCGTAAGATTTTACTCATCATTTTTCCCTATTGCTCCAAAAGGGGCATAACTTTAAATATAGTTTGAAAAAACTAAAAAACACGCTTTTATACTGAATCGAAGTAAAACAATGATTCTTAATAAAGAATAAAATGATCAACGAGAAAATGAATGTCATTGGGGTAAAAGCATAGGGTACTTTGTACTACATTTTTACACTAATTCAGCTTTTCGGAATAGAAGTTAGAAATTATAACAATTGATACATTTATAGAACACCCCACGCTTTTACCCCAATGACATTCATTTTCTCGTTATATAATCACATTTTATCCTTTATTAAGAATTGTTTTACTTTTTAGTTCGATTCAGTATAAAAGCGTGTTTTTTAAACTATCATTTATTCATTGTTGAATTTTTCCTTGAGTTTGATATTTGAAGCTGGAATTACGTGGCTGTGGAATTAGTCTTGCTCTTCAATGGATATTAATTAACGGGTCTGAAGTGTATTTATTATCTCCGTTTACGAGGCCTCGGATCGTTATATTAGATTCCGTCTCTTTTGAACAGGTCAAACAAATAAAAATGTGTAAAGAAGAAAAAGTTCGAATTACAAAAAATTTTAATGTATCATGTTTTTTTACGGATTAAATATTATAAAATTCCTCCTTTTTCTTTTTTCCCATTTTCATGCATTGTCATCCACTTCCGAGCTATAGTCCGAATTTCAAGTCTCTAGCTCCTCGGAAAGTCGCACAGTTTAAAATCAATTACAAAATTCCACCCGGATAGACATTAAAGAAAGCGAGTTATTAAAAACATGGTAATATTAAGTATCAAACGTTTTTCACCTTTTAAACGTGTTCCTTTCATGTTAATTCGTATCATCATTTCCAAGCGTATTGCTTTATAAAAATAAAAAATAGTTAGCAGTTAGAACACAAAATATTTTTTTTCACATGCTCGGGCCTTTTTTTTTATTTTTATTTTCAGAAAAATGTTTATATTATGGTTTGAAATTGCTAACACATACCCACCCTCCACTTTCTCAGATATAGAACACTTCTTTTGTTTGTTTTATTTCTTTTAACCGCAAATGTATTTTATACTTGCATATATAATTAGCGTTAAAATCAAAACACTTTAGGGTTACACCTTATTCTTTTAGTCGCCAAATCTGGAAATGATGTAGGAAATTATTCGCCATGTCTGAAAATGGTATATGGAACTAGTCGCCAAATTTAAAAATGATATATGCAATAAGTCGCCAAATCTGATTATCCTTATTCCTGACGATCCTGAAAAGGACAATGGAACAAAATTATGAAATTATTGTATTGCCATCGGTCCTTGACATGTGTGCGAAATTTCGAATGTATCCGATCTTTTTAAGTGGGTAAAAACTGAGTTCTAAGATTCCGTTACATGCAAGTGAAACTTATAAAAGCGTGTTAAAAAAACCGACTTTATTATGGGATGTGAAAAAAATTAGGAAATCATTAATTAAACAGTAGAAATTCGTAATTTACAAGCATAAAAAAAGAATTCTGCCAGACAAATTTTTCGTTATGTCAGTTGAAATTCAACCATAAGATTCACAGTAAAAAATCCGACTATCCAATTTATTACTTTTTTGAGAAACAGTTATGTCTTTACTAGATTTATAACATTTTTCATTGGACGAAATCATTAAAATTTTAACTGAGGTTGAAAAGAAAAAAGAATTTCAATCCCTTAAAAAAATAAAATTGATCAAAAGAGCGAATTTAATAAATCCATTATTAATCCGTAATAACTTAACACGGAACTTTCACAAACTCTTTTTAAAAAATAATACTTGTACTCACCAGTAATTTCTGAGATATCCCTTATCCAACGGAAATTACAAAAAAATAGAATTCTGCAACAAAATAGCATCCAATATAAAAAATTTTAAAAAATCGAATTGCTTAAAATTAATAGGGTTACCACCACAAAAATAAACAATAAAAATATAACACTGTAGCAAACATATTACCAAACGATATAAATCAACATAACCATATTGCTATGTTATCTCTCATCTTGCCTGTGATATAATGAACCAAAACATTTTTCTCTAAATAGTACCCAATATTAAAAAAATAATTTTACTTATAAAAAAAAAATTAGAACTTTAAAAACTGCTCTATAATTTTTGAAAAAAAATTATCCAGTGATTTTTATTAAATAACTCCTTAATTATGTTCTGTGTATCATTTTATATGTGTGTGTGTAAAATATTTTTATATTTAACTAATGTTATTTAAAAAGATGCTATCTAAACGTGTAACGCACGGTATAGTTCCAAGACCGAATTGTAGGTGCCGCCATTACAATATGGGCTTAGACCGGAAGTGTGACTGTACGAAACACTGTAGTATCGTCAGAGAGAGTTTGGATCTGGACAAGCGTGCGTTCCCTGTTTTGATGTCCAATCCTGGACTATGTAAACTTTACTTATTTTCACTTATTTGCTCTAAATGTTTCTCTTGTAATTGTCTAAGTGTCTGTTCTTTGTAACTGTGCTATCTTATGTCATTAAATATATTAATTTATCCCGAGATTCTATTAATTACTTTTGGTTACCCCAAGTAATGACGTAAGCGGCAGTTACAAATGGAAATATGTTTTTCCGAGACACAAAAACTTATATCCATGTGCAACTAAAAAGAAAAAAAGGTTATTTTGTTGTATAGCTCTGGTTTGAGTAACTAATGTATCATTATTATATGCATACAAAAAATCTAAGTATTATTAGAAATATTAAAAATATATATCACAAAAACAGAGTTTTGGTATATTACTATATTAAATATGCCTTGGAACCCTTAAGAGCTTGAAGATTTGGAATGACATCTGATTGTACGGATTTAAATATTTCGTTTCTAATTAATTAGATAAAGTTAAGACACACACAGCATATACAGCCTTTCGATAGCTCAACCAATTTCACTTAAAATGTTGATGAAATAAAATATGCCACAAATGAGAAGAGATAGATCAAAAACTATATATATTCATTTGAAACTGACGTGGTGCGTTTTATCCTGGTAGGACAGAACCCGGGACCTTTGGGTCCGAAGCTGAGTAACTTAACCACTACACCACAATGATCACCATGGTGCGGAGGTTGTTACTGGCTTATATAGATTATATCACTACACACTCCCCTACCAGAGAGTTGGTTAGGCGAACGAACGATACAGTTGTTAATGAGAGCAGTCAGTTTTTTTTTGTCTGTGTCTGTGTTTTATGAGTTGCGTCATGTTTATCTGACGATGTTTTTTCTTGGTTGTTCTCTTGCGTCATGTTTATCTGACGATTTTTTTTTCTTTGGTTGCTCTCTTGCGTCATGTTTATCTGACGAATTTGTTTTCCTTGGTTGCTCTCTTTTTTTTTGCGGGTAGATGGCGCCACGACAAATTAGTATAGGTTTCGCTTTTCTTAGTTAAGCTAGAGTCACCAAATGAAGTGGCGCGTTTTTATCCTAAGGATGGAACCCGGGACCTTTGGATCTGAAGCCGAATAACTTAACCACTACACCAAAATGATCACCATGGTGCGGAGGTTGTTACTGGCTTAAAACTGTCTTGAAAGAACTAAAAAACAAGTCCAATGTCTCTAATACCTTACGATTGTGTACCGATTATATTATTAAAGCATTTCTGAGCAAAAACGGGAGAATCTGACGTTTTTGTTTTATTACATAGCTTTAACTTGTCTTAGGAAACCGTCTTCACTCGGGAAGCTCACGTTTTTATTGTATACATATATCTTTACCCTGTCTTTGGAGACCGTCCTCACTTATGATGCCGACGCTCAGCTTTACCCTGTCCTCGCTAGGAAAGCTCACGATTTTATTGAATTTATATACCTTACCGTTCTTTGGACTCCATCCTCACTTAGAATGCTGAAGCATAGCTTTATCTTGTCTTCATTTAAAAAGCAGGCGTAGCACCTTGCCTTCGGACACCGTTTTCGCTTGAGAAGCTGACGTTTTTATTGCATCGAAATTACTTTACTTTGTTTTCGGATATCGTTTGCGAATGAATTACTGAATTATTTTGTGTTTATCTTTATAAATAAAAATCCAGTGTCACAGAATTTGTCCGTAATGGACTCAGAAACTACTCAACCGATCCTAATATAATTTTGCATATTGTGTGTCATTTCGTCCAACTTAAAACATAGAATAGTTTTTATCTCAATTTGTGACGTCATTATTTTTTTATTGCCGGTAATGCGTAGAATCCTGGAAACGGGAAAATTCGCAAAATATCGGAATGCGTGCGTGCCTACGAGAGCGGATTTTCTTGACCAACGTGCATGAAAAATTAGTAAATGGTGTACTTTGGGACGTGGAATCCGAATTTCGAATTGAATTCCAATGATACCCGCAACTTTGCCGGTTAATGCAGGACGACCGTATCTTAGACACTTCCTGACAGGGCCTTACCTTAAAAGACTTGGAGCGCGAAAACTTGGTCTCTGATGTATTTTGAGACGGGCAATCTGAATCTGATATCCGATATGAGAAATTGTGGAAACTTTGACGGATAATGCCGGACGATCGTATTTTAGACACACTCTGGCAGGGGCTTACCTTAAACTCATTGGAGCGGGAAAACTTGATCCCTGGTGTATTTTGAGACGGGCAATTTGAATCTAATATCCTATATGAAAAATTGTCCCAAATTTGCCGGATAATTATGGACGACTGTCTATTACGCGAACCGTGACAGGAGCTTTCCTCAAAAGTCTTGAAGTGGGTACAGTACTTTTCTGGTCATTTTCGGGATGGTGAACGAGAATCCGATATCGGATACTAGAAATTCCCGTAACTTTGTGAATAGTGCCGGACGACCCTAATGCCCCTTTCCAGAAACTAAACTTGCAGGCTCAGGGCAACCGAAAGTAGTCCCCGGTTGCGTATATGGATGGGAAACGAGAATCTGCAATCAGATTTATGAAACTCCCATAAATTTGCAGGATACTGTCGAAATTAAGTGGAATGGCTTCGCGTTCGAGTCCCACTAACGAATTTTCCTTTCCTCTATCGGCTGAATTTTTACACGCTAGGGTACCGAAATTCAATCCCGTGTGTGTTTCGGAGTGGGGAAAGATTATCTGAAATCGGATTTTAGGAGTTCCAGTAATACCGAAAAATGCAGAACGACCGTATATGCGCGGACGACGGTGTCAGTTTAAATTGTAGGCGTAGAGGCGCAAAAAGTGGGCCCTTTTCGTATTTTGAGAAATTCTTGAAGTGTGCAGCGTGCGCTTCCGGTGTTTTTCTGGGTGGAAAACACGAATCTGAAATCGGACTTTAGAAACTCCTGTAACTTTGCAGGATAATGTGGGGTGGTAATTTTTGCCACTACATTCAGGAAAGGAACTTGCAGGAGCAGAGACACCAAAAGTGGGCACCAGGTGCGTCTAGGGATGGGGAACGAGAATCTGGATTCTGGTTTCAGAAAATCCCTCAATTGTTCTGGATATTGATGGAATAAGGTCAAATGGCTTTGCTTTCGAGTCCCGCGTCCGTATTTTTATTCCCTATAGCTACTAAACTTTCAGGTGCAGCCTTGCGAAAATACGATCAACAGAAAATTGCATTGGCAATTGTAGGTAGCATTGCTGCCACTTTTTTAAATGGTGGACAAACTACACATTCAGAATTCTAGCTTCCATTAGACATTCCTGAGAAACCAGACGTAATGCGTAACATTAAAAAAAGCGGAATGGCTACGGTATTGCAAAGGAGTTCAATCATAATCTGCCATGAGTGTACTATGGCTCATAAACATTCACTCGAAGCTTTACATAGAACTTTGTAAGATTTAAACGGCAACTAAAAAATATTTGGGGGTGCTGTCCTATTACTCTCTGGTGATTTCCGACAGACATTACAGGTCATTTCTTTGCTCTACTTTTGCTCACAAGATAAACATAAATTTAAAATAATCGCTTTTATGGCGAAATGTTGAAACACTTCGATTGACCATAAACACACGGGTTAAATAGCAAGATGATGAATCAGCGTAAATATTTTCTAACCAACTGCTGGATATTGGAAACAGTGAAGTGGAACTACATGAAAATACACAATGTATCAAATTGCTAGACAATTTCTGTACTGTTGTTCAGATAAAAAAGGAACTGATTGAGAGTGTCTTACTGGCTATACAATATAATTATCTAGGTAATGACTGATTCTGTAATCCTACTTTGGTACTTTGGGCAGCAGAAAAATGTTGACGTTGACGAAATACATTTCCAGATACAGGTAAGGTGATCTAATGCCTTTCAAAATCAATCGACATTATTGTTGATGTAAACGAAACGGTAAAATTTTGAATTCCCTGGATATGTTAGGAATGCCATCTTACAATCTTCGGTTGAATATTGGTTCACTGGTTATTCTGTTACGTTGCTTAAATCCACATAGATTATGTTACGGTGCACGTTTGCTCATCAAAATAATTACCACGAATCTTCTTAAAGCAACTATTTTGATTGTAAAGCTTAAAGGAGAAATCGTCCTGTTGTCACGTATTCCACTGATACTTTCAGAATCTCCAAAACCATTTAAAAAGCTTTAATTCCCAATTCGTTAGGCTTTCGCAATGACCATTAATACTTTCCAAAGTCAAACGATGTCCATTTGGCGCTTGGACTTAAAAAATCCATGTTTAACGCATGGACAACTACCTATATGTTGCATACTTACGAGTGGGGAAACCACAGAATCTACTTTCGTAAGCAAAAGAAAAATTACCAGAAAATATTTTGCACCAATAAGAGATTAATTATATTGAAATAAATTATTGTTATAATTTAGAAGGATAAAAATAATATTAAAAATTATATATATATATTCCTTATTTATAATATTAAATCTTCATATGTATGTTGTTACTAACAACTTCGTAAATAATTCATCCATTATACTATACTGAAAAAAAAAGATGAATAAAAAATGCAAATTTTAAAAAATTATGTTGTTTTTTATGTTTAATTTCAACTCTCCAAAATTGCAAGCAAAAATTAATTTGACTGCACTGAATAGCTAAGAATTATATTATAAATCAACGTATTAAAACAAAGCTACAGCAACGCGTGGCCGGGTAAGCTAGTTTTATTAATAAAAAATATGTGCTCATATTATCGTTCAGCAAATAAAGTGTAAGGATTCGCTGCATTAACCACGCATGATAAAAAGATCTTAATGTTAATATCGTCTAATTTTCCATTTTTTAAAAAAAATTATTTTAATTTTAAATCACTTTTAATAATAATAATTCACAAATTAAGTATTAACTTCCTTATTTTTTAATATATATTTTTCCAAAATATTATCTTTGAGAAATGTCTGAAGTAAAATTTTAAAAGTACATTTTTTCTTTCAGTTTTAAAAGCACAGATTAAGTGTTTTTAAAAACAGACATGTTATTATAATCCAAGAAAAAATTTCTTCATTTTTGACTTTTTCAAATAATTTGGTAGAAAAACTTTTCTGTTCAATTTTTGAACTGATGAGAGAGAGAGAGAACTATAAGTTGAAATTCTAATTTTATAAATTTAATATCCAACTCATTTTTGTACATCAAAAATTGTTCATGCTCAGTATCAATATCGAGAACATAAGTCAGTTTAAGAACTGTGGTGATAAAATGAAAAAAAAAAACATCTTACATACGGAATGCTTGAAATTATACTCGTTTTGCGACTCCTAAAATTGATCGGATGCTTCAGAAATTTTTGTAAGAAAAACCCTGTAGCTTAATTTCCAAAATTTTACTTAAAGGGGTTACTTTTACTTATTTTACTTAAATCAACATCCCCCCCCCATAAACTACATTTTAATCTAAATAGTAAAGTATTTTTTTTTATTTTTAAAGTTCGTTAAAAATAAATATATATAAATTCTACTAAGAATTAAATTAAGAAAAAATACCCCGTATTAAAATTATGTTCAGATTTTTTTTAAGTGTACGAAGAATTTCATGAGGTAATTTTTCAAATTAATACACTCATGTCCATATAAATTAAGGATAATGAAGTTCAGGCAAAGAAAGAGACAGAAACAAAACAAATTTGACTTATTTGTAAAGTCTATTTATTAAACAAAAGGTAAAGAGCAAAAAAAGATGCTATATGTTTGACATAATTAATAAAAATGGCGATTTTTACTCCCTGGAGCAAATTTCAAAAAAGATCCTTTTACAAAAAACAGTATAACATGGTTAGTATGATGGTTAATACGGAGTATGTCTCCCGGACGATGCAATACAGGCCTTACAGCGCCTACGCATGCTGAGTATCAAATTATCAATCTGATCTTGGGGAATATTACACCACTCATCAAGCAATGCCCTCCGAAGTTCCGGTAGACAGGTGGGAGGGGGTTGGCGGGCTGCAATTCGTCGGCCAAGCATATTCCACACATGCTCTATTGGATTCATGTCCGGTGAGTATGCTGGCCAATCCATACGGGTGATATCCTCCGATTGAAGGCATTCGTCTACAATGTTTCCACGGTGAGGACGGGCGTTGTCATCCATAAACAGAAATTCAGCACCCATGGCGCCCCGAAACAAACGTATATGTTGTTCCAGAATGACATCCTGATAGATGTGGCCTGTCATCGTTACACTCTGAACATGCAGGTCAGTTCTGGAACCAAGAATAATTCCTCCCAAACGAGCCATACCGCACCACCGTAACGGTGTCGTTTAATGGTGTTCTCTTGGTGGTAACGGGTACCTGGCGCTCTCCATATGAAAGTTCGACGAGAATCAGACTGCAAACTAAACCTGGACTCGTCGGAAAACATCACACAAGACCACTGTTGCGGTGTCTACAATGCATGCTCTCTACTCCAGGTTAATCGCAGGCGACAGTGAGTTGCGGTAAGGGGAACACATCTGACAGGCCTACGAGCATACAGACCAATGTGCCCTAAGCGTCTGTACACGGTCTGCCTTGAAACTGTCGTACCGGTAGCTGAAGAGAGCTGACGAGATAGGTCTGATGCTGTGCTCCGTCTGTTTCTTTTGGCAGTAACTGCCAAATACCGGTCCTCATTCGGCGTTGTAACTCGGGGTGACCTGTGCTGTAACAGCTACTCACATTACCATCATCTTGGAATCGTTGCCAAAGCCTGGAGATGACACTCTGGGCGATTCCAAGTTCCTCGGATACTTCCAGCTGGGTACGTCCACATTCCAGTCGTCCGATAATTCTACCACGTAAAAAATCATCCAAATGCTTCCTTTGTGCCATAACTATGCGGTTATTGCACTGAAAGGCTTTTAAAGCGCTTGCGAACAATTTTACTTCTTTGCCACCATTCCTTATATACCCCTCTCTTACACTCTCGTCATTGTGACGTACTATCCGTGCCATCTGGTGGTTTCCTGTAATTTGCAAATTCTTCTTCAAGATGTGTGTGATAATTCTACAGGCGAAATTTTTATTTTAGAGTTCAATTTTTGTGTGATTCTGAATTATCCTTAATTTATGGACATGAGTGTAGTTATACTATGTTTTAAAAATTGATAACGTCATTCCGACAGTTGTTGTATTATTGTTGCAGATATTATTTTAAAAAAATACAAGTCCGATATATTAATTATCATTAGTCAAAAACATTAAATTTTTTTAAAAAAAACTGCAAGTGTGCTAACATTTTTGAGATACACTGCAGAAGAATGGAAAAGAGTACCGCTCATAAAGGTAATCGAACACCAAATTTTCGAATTTTGATTCCCCTATTTTTAAATAAACTTATTAAATATGTTGTTGTTGTTGCTTATCTCCTTATCTAGCTTCTGCTGGATAAGATCTATGAGTTTATTCACCCTCAAAAAGTCATATACAAGCATAGGAAGACGTAGTAAGTCGTCGTAGGATACCAAGAATATGAGTCGGGGAAGCGTGCTCGATGTTACATTTTAGACAAATCGGATGGGTTTTATGGCCACCCTGGAAGGCAAGGCTTCTTAAATGTCCACTAAGAAATCTGGGAATTGCCATCTGGGTGCATCTGTCGCAATTCATAGCAAGGGATCCTCGAGGAGAATCAGGTCGATACCAAATATGAACCGGAGGGGACGAGCCAAGTCTTTTTATTAATATGTTTTCTGGCAGAGTACAGCTCAAGATAAGTCAGGCAATTAGATGTAGTCAGAGCCTCTGTATCACCCTCCTTCGCCAAAGCATCCGCCTCCTCCTTACCCCATATATCTACCTCTAGTGCTCAGGTCTTTTGACTAACAGAGGCTGCCTTTTCCCTCCGTCTATGAGTTATATGTCATCTACTTATTAAATATTAATATATTCAGCAATTTTTTTTATAGTTGTGTTCCTTTAGTGTTAAAACTATCGCTTGAGGAAATTTGGTTTGCTTACACAGAAAAAATATTCTGCTTAATAAAGTAAGGAAACAGCAAATATAATTCGATTTTTTATTTTTATTGTAAAAGGGAGATGACACCTGCTAAATTAGTTATTTTATCCAGCTGGACGGCTTACTGTTTGTTCATAAAGCGCTTTTGAGAAAGGAAAGCAGAATTTATATAACAAGAGTAAAATTGTCTGTCCGATAAAGTTAATTCGAAAAAAAAAAAATGAAATGTGTGTGGGAAGACTACGCGTTCCGAGCTCTGTAAAAATTTCTATAAAATTCAATCAATAGTTTCCTTTTTAATTTCGCTTGAAAACTATCCAGAGCAAGTATTTAAAAGGCTATTCTGCGAAAAGTAATTTTGAGACCAAGTCAATAATAAAACAGCTAATATTTTATTGAAATTGTACGTAGTTTGTAGATAAGATCCAATCTCCTATTTTCGATTCTAAAAAGGATACAAAAACAGAGAGAAAGAAAAAATGAAGCTTAATCAAAGCATCATTTTGGAATAGTATGTTACGGTAGTAAAATGAATTCAGAATGCATTAAAAAACTTTATAAATGATGCCGTTAAAATGATAAATTTTACAAAAGCAAGATATTAAATTCCAGATTATTTGTTTTGTTAGGAGCAGAATTATCCAGAAAATATAGAACCTTGCTTTTACACTTTGAATTCAGATTGTTTTTTTTAAATGAATCGAGAGAGTCAGAGAACAATTCGCTATAATTATGTGATGGAATATGGTTACAGTTCATCGTATTTAGCAGACATGATTGCTGTTTTAAATGAAGTAAATACATTGAATGTGCATATTATACAAAATTAAAGAAAAAAAGGGAATACCTTTAGTTTTAAGAATAAATAGCAATTTGTATCTCGAACAGCATGATGGGCAATGTTTTGAAGCCCTAAAAATTTTCTAATGAATGAATTTAAATCAGAGTTTCTCAATCGTTAAGCATTTGCGTCCCAGTTTTCAATCATAATTTTCATCGTTTCCCCCTCTATACAATTACAGTGTATTGAATTTACACTGGTATCCAAAAGTTAAGCATAATTGATAATTATGTGAATAAAGAAAGAACTGTAAATCAGAATGACCGGAAACGTGATATGCGAGTGTAAAAGGGTTATAAAATAAGGTAGCAAATCAAAAGAATGTTAATAATTAATTTTACTATCCAAAGTAGCATTTTGAAAGAAAACTGAGCATAGCAAGGATTCACACTTTAAAGAAAAAATGAAATAAAACATTAAATAAAATACTGATGCTGCAGTTTAATAAGGCGTGTGGTCAACTCTGACAGCCAGACACGCAGCACAGCGATTTACCATAGTTGCTATGAGATGATGAATGAGTTGTGGGCTCAAACGGTTCCAAGCTTCTTGAAGAGCTCTCTTCAGTTCTGTAACGGAGCTTGGTGGGTGCGAAAGGGCCTCAATTTGTCTTCCAAGCGTATCCCATACATGCTCGATAGGATTTAAATCAGGGGAGTTCGCAGGCCATGACTTGCGCTGGATGTTTTCCGTTTCAAGGAAGTCATCAATCAGCACCGCTCGGTGACATGGCGCATTATCATCCATGAATATGAAGTCATGACAGACAGTACCTCGAAACAAGCGGACATAAGGCTCAAGAACCTCGTCTCTGTATCTTTGAGCAGTCACAGACCCTGTGTCAAAGAAATAGAGGTCTATGCGGCCGTCTATCATGATGCCTGCCCATACCATTACTCCCCTTGATGGAAAATGATGTCTTTCCATTATGTTTCTTGGTTCAAAACGTGTTCCACGTTCTCTCCATATCGTTACCCACCGAAAATCACTACTCAGACTAAACCGGGACTCGTCACTGAACATCACATTGGCCCACTCCAATGTTGATGTTTCAAACTCCTGTTCAAACGAGCGCGTTTATGCGTAGACGTGAGGGGAATGCAAACTGCTGGTCTTCTGGCATACATGACAGCATGATTGAGTCTCCTGTAAACAGTTTGTCTTGAAATTCGTATTCCTGTGGCGACTGTGAGCGCCGAACCCAGTACTGCCCCTCTGACGTCGCGCACTTATTACCAGATATCGGTCTTGGTGAGGGGTTGTGACTCTTGGTCGACCTGATACTGGTTGTCGGGTAACATCTCCCTTTCTTTGAAACCTCTGCCACAGTTTTGAGATCACAGACTGGTCCACATTCATAATTCGAGACACTTCGGTTTTTGATCGTGAAGATTCCAGCATTCCAATGATTCTTCCTTCCGTAAACATGTCCAATTGGCGTCTTTGTGCCATCATTCACCTTGTTTGAGGGTTAACAACGTTCCTTCGCACAGCAGTTGCACGAAACTTGTCTGAACTGCCTATGCTGCGTGAATCGGGTTCTCCGCGTTCCTACATGCGCTGGTGTTTCGTGCAGGACGTAGACGACTGAAAAGTTCTGCATAAACCCAATCTTTCTTCTTCACCCAATTAATATCCGCAAGAAATTTGAAATAATTTTACGAATATTTACTCCATGTTTTTCGCCTTTTACGATTTATGCTTAACTTTTGGACACCAGTGTAGTAATGTACTTTGAGGCTAAAGCTACAATACGACTTTAATTATAAACCATACAATATGTATATGACAAACCCATGGGAGTTACTAGTAATTATTAAACTTAAGAACAACTTTAATAATTACTAGTAACAACTTTCTATTGATACATTAATTATCAAATACATTGTGCAGTACTGATACATTTATAAGTATATTATATCAGTGTAAATGTGTGTTTTATTTTTATTATATCAGAATGTATTTTGTTTTACTTCCTTCAATAAATTGATATTTTTTAAAAAATAAACTTTTTTTTTTCAAAAATAAAAGATTATTTTTAAAAAATATCAGTTAAAAATATTGAAAAGTCAAACTTTCCAATATTTTCGCCCCCCCCCCTCACATAGGGTTATGACGCAACCCCCTCCCAAAGGGGTTGCGCCCCACAGTTTGAGAAACGCTGGATTACACGGTGAATTTCACCTTTTGACAATTCCTAGAAATTTAATCAGTTTTTTAAACAAACAAGATACGAACCAATTGCTTGGATCCGTGGCTATGGTATCAAGAATACGAAAGCGAGATATTCACTTGGACCAGTCGTTCAAATAAATGATGGTTCGGTCATATTGGTTTTCGGAAACTCTTCCGTATGCCTTGCTTTGGAGCAATATCTCACATACAGGGTGTTGCTGAATTCAACGGACCAATTCAGAGGGGGAGATAATAGGCAGCATGGGGTCAATAAATCACCCTAAAACATGGGGTTGTAAACCACGTTTAGTTGATGGAAATCATAATAACAGTAACCTTCAGGAGGAGGAGGAGCCAGAAGAGGGAAGTCGACAAGCGAATGCGAGGATTTAGAACTCCATGTTAGGGTTGAAGAAACCTGCACGTATGCAAATTTTTCACTTGTCTAGGAAGAATAAAAGCGGCGAGCAAGTTGTCATAGGTGGGCGTTTCATGAAGCACAGGTGTTAAACTGCATTTGGTAACAATATTGAACTCTACACGAACGAGGAATATTCAGTTATGGATCCCGGGAGATGGTATAGATGTTACGGACCTATAGCTTGGCTAAGCTCCCCCGGATCTCAATCCCTTAAATTTCTTCTTCTGTGGCCATCTGAAATCACTTATGTATGAGATGCAGGGGGCTACAGTTAAGGATCTCACGTAACGGACCATCGCTACTTCAGCTAACAATGCCAACACTCTGGAGTTGTTTGAAAGCGTCCGGAAATCCACCGTCCGTAAGTATCAGCTATGTTATGACCTACGCGGCCACAACTCCGAACAATTTTTGAGGCAATAATTTTTCGTATCATTTCTGATGTCGAGCTGTGATGCGTTGTTCGTATTGTAAACATGCGTTTCGTCTAACAAATGTATTTCTTACCTTTCATTGCCTCTATTCATTCCTTTTGACATCACACACTTCTTAACTGTTTCTGCGAATTACTCCGACTTAACTTAGTTTGAGACCCCATGTTCTATCGTGATTTGTCTCCCATGCTTCCAACTATAATCCCATAAAATTTGTCTGTCTAATTCGGCAACACTCTGTATATACCTAAATCCGTAAGGTACATACAATATCACAATTAATGTGTATAAATCTATTTGTAGACAATTGAGCTATTGCCATGTATAGGACAATCATATAATACATGGTAAACAGTTTAATAAGGAAAGCAAATTAAAAAGAGAGATGCATCGGAATTTCTTAAAAAGAAAAATTAAAAAGTATTATTAATATAGCTTAAAAAGAAAGGCAGTGGTAGATGCATAGGAGAATATTTTCTTGAACAAATTTATTTTTGTAAAAATACACAGGTATATTTTCCCATCAGTTAAAAAACAATAAACATTCTTGATTAATTCCTATATATTCATAGAATAAGCAATAAAGTATTTCCAGTGTGGTAGTTAATGAGAAACATCTTTTAATAGCTTTAAACATTCTTTTTATTCATCTAAAGATTTCGTGCTTTTGACCAATATTGCGATTTTTTAAATAATTATGTCATGACTTTAAGGATTTTGAAGTGGACTCAAAGTGTGAAATATTATTGTGTATGTGAAAATTATCCCAATTATACCGAAAATGAAGCTTCTGTTGATAGGACTGATTTTCCACACCATCAACGTTATTTCCTTGTACGCCATAGTAATAAATCTTTGGTGATTAAAGTTTGATCTCGTGTCTTCAGCCATAGTTAAAGCCATGGAACCCACTACAGAAGATGCTTCTGACACTAATGATGCCAAAACTGTCATCATTATAAGTAATGTAAAATTAATCAAGAACGAATAATATATTGAAATTTGTTCCACTGGATTGGGGAAGTTATTTGGTGGAAGCGCAACATACAGCGAAAAACACATGGCACAAGAATTGGTAATAAGAGTTGTAAACACTAAAACACCAACGGTGTTGTCAATACCATTGATTGTCGATTTAATCACAGAGTATGAATGCAGAATATCTTCGTAATTAAACCTATTTTTATCTTTCAAAGATTTTATGAAATGCTTCACTATGCATCTCATATCATTACAAACGGCAATGTAGAAAAAGGCGAACGACATCATTGGAAGTGAACCAAAAAAGAAAGCAAAAATATCAAACAATGATGAAACTATATCATTAAACAACTGGTCTTGAAAGTGAAATCCAAAGAAAAGGTAATCAATATCAGCATATATTCCACCTATTAATAGTTTCTAAACAAGTATGAAAATGCTTGACGATACACTAAGAATAATGAGCCTCTTTATTCAGAAGACACCTTCGGACTTGTTGCCTTTTTTAGTAAATTCTCCGAGAATATTCACTATTTTCTTCAAACGATTCAGTTTCTTAGAATGTAACGATGTAAAAGGTTACTGGCATTTGTAACCATCACACAGAAGTTGATAAAATAGCACTGTTTATATACATGGCCATAGATAATACTATTGTGAAGCTGGTGAACCCAATTATTACATTGATCAAAGCAAGGAGTTTGTAAAAGATTCTTTTAGTACAAGGTGCCTTAAAAGCAGGGGTAAATGGGGGTAAATGTCACTGATCTGGAACAAAAAGAAAACATAACTGGATTGTGTTAACATGGTCATATCCTCTAAAAATATTTAGTAAAGAGAGATGGATACGTTGATAACTTTTTCTGAATTAAGAATATTACAGAGGCGTCCAAATTTATGTTAGGTGATGCATTCGATTTCCAATACCAGTGTTAAGATTTTTGTTACTTGAACAAAGGCTTCAAAATATTATAAAAGGTTTTGGTAGAAATTAATTGGTATATCGATTGTGACACAGTGACAGATATATGAATGCTTCTAATTTATTTGAGTGTTATGTGTACTCGTTAAATCGATAATTCATTTTCCTTAATGCATTTTTGCTTTAAAATATGTTAAGGATTATTATTGTATTGTTAATTTTTGTTAGGTAATTTGAAGGAAATTCCTTTTTTTTTTTCTTATTAAAATGGAATTCAAAAGGAAGCTTCATCAAAGCAAATCGATGCTAAGCTAAAAATATTTTACAGTTTCGAAAAGCTATTTATCTAAGTTTTAGAAGTTAAAAAAAAGGATCTACACTATTAAAATTCGTAGGTAAATAAATGTATGTATGTGAGGCTATCTTCACAAGGACCCTAAGCGCAGAAACGCGCTGAAGGTACCAAACGATTTGAAAATGACGCGAAGAATCCATTTTGACCATTTAAATTCCGAAATTTTTTATTATCTTAGTCAAAAATATATAAATTAAAAACGTTAAGAGCTTGATTGGTCTGCATTGTTGTAATAATAATGTTATTGTTATAATATTGTTTTAGTAAATGCTGTGTAATAATCTACCCCACTAAAAACGTTGTTTGTTGTACATTGTCTGTTTTCTTGTGCGTGAAACTAGACTAGTTTAGATTTTAAGCTAATTGTATTTAGCGATTGATTGATAAATGAAAATTTGAAATCCCTCTTTTTTTATTAATTTGGATTCTAAGAAACTAATTATTGCTAAAAATAATGGATATACTTAGTTTTTAATAATATATTGTGTCAAAATTTTCTTTTTAATGCTTTGGATAATAATAAAAAATATATTAATTTAAGGCAATAAAAAGGAAACTTTGATAGCATTGCTTTTGTGAATCATTAATCAAAAATAAAAATTTGAAGAAAAATTTTATTTTTGGGCAAAAAAAAGAGAATATGAACTTCATACTTTGAAAAAGCCCATGCAATGCTGGGCTAAACAAAGGGAAAAGAAACCTGTCTGACAAGAAAAAGAAGAGGAAGAAATTTCGGAAAAGGGAATTCTAATGACATAAATATAGAAATCACTCACATCGCGCACATACCAAACTTACTATCGCCGATTCCCCATGGAAGACCATCAGATATGGGATGGAGGGCTGCAAGCAGCTCGTATGCCCACAGACGAACCGCAATTCACCGTAATCGCGCACATATCAGGCAGTTCCGACACTGAGTCAGGAAAGGGTCAATTTCTGTGGACAAAAAGTTATATACTCGAAAATGCCCATGCAATGCCATGCCATGTAGCTAGTATATAATTAAAAATGTATTAAATAGTAAATGTTTTTTAAAGAACGATAGAAACTTCTAAAGAAAGGTTAGCTCTCAGAGACTTAAATAATCTCACTAGCTTATACCTGAGGAAACTAAAAATTTACTTATACTTATTAAATTATTGTTATTTGAATTAGATAATGATTTCCATTTAAAACAGAAAAAAAGAGAAATATATATATCTCTACTCTCGCTTTACCTCAGATTTTTATGTAAGCGCTGTTATCCTGTTGGTATTATCTTTTTTCTTTTCCTTATTTTGTATTTTTTATTAATTATTCTGTATTACAGTAGATATTAAAGTAGAATTAATTATTCCGTAAATCAAAGTGTTTGATACGCTTTCTTGTCTTCAGACAACGAAATATACCGTGATAAAGGATGATTTCTGAAAACAGTATCTACAGATATGAGCCCCTAGTAGTCATAACATCTAAAGTAAAGGAATTAAATTATGATTGCATTTCAAGGTGTGCAATCAAGAATGATGTAAGAACAACAACTCATTCTTACAGATGTGGTTGCAGTCACAAATTTTGAAAAATTTAAATGACAACACTTATTGTTAATGATATTTTCACAGTGAAAAACAATAAATTGTGTACTTGCAATACAAATAACGCTTCTATTAGATCAGCGCTTCTCAAAGTTTCAATATTTGCTACCTAATATTGAATCATAATTTTCACCGCCCCCCCCCTCTCCATACAATAACAATGTATTTAATTCAATAATACTGTACTTTGACCCTAAAGCTACAATACGACATAACCTCTTAAGTTCCACCAGCATAGATAAACGTCTCGCTCAGCCAAAGCGTTAATTGCTACGGACGTATGTATACGTCTTTCCGAAGTACGATCTTTTATGTGCATTGCTATCCTTAAAACTATTCCAAAGACTTGGGAATGCAAAAGGACCTTGGCAGATTTTACGAAGGATTTACTTATTTCAAGAGGATTTGTTCATTTTTTTATAAGTCCCCCCCCCCCTCGCTCAATACATCTCAAACGCGCGCCTACATAGAAAACGGTGGTATTGGGGAGAGAGTCTCGTAACTTTTAATCGACAGTTTAGCGATTAATTTTAAACTATACAAATTATGAAGATAAGTGTTAATTTTTGTATATAATTTTATACAGGACAAGCACACGGAGTGACTGAAAATTAATGTTGTTCTTAGCCTCTCTAGTTTTGTTAAATTAATTATAAAATATGTTTTGCAGTACTGATACATTTATAAGTGTATTATATCAGTGTAAATAAGTATTTTATTTTTTTATTGTGTCAGAATGTATCTTTGTTTACTTTCAGTAAATTAATAATTTTTTTATAATAATCTTTTATTTTCGACTTTTCAATATGCTCGCGTCCCCCTTGTAGAGCTAACACGCCTCCAGGGGGCACACCCCTCAGTTTGAGAAACGCTTATTTTTATGAAAATGAATTAAATTTAAAGGACAGTGTTCAAGCGTATGTAATGGATCACAGATTTTCAATTAAAAATATAAGATAATATTTTCTAGGAGAGAAAACTAGGCATGGATGAATAAAAAATTCTTTCGTGTACGGCTTATTTTTCACAGTTATAAACATTTAAATGTATTTTTTCTTTCAAATGGGGCTGCAGATTGTGGTAATTACCTTTGTAGATCTAATACATCCCCCGAGAACTAGTGACTTTTTAGTATGGCACCATATAGGTGGACACCAATTGCCCCAATGTCATTTTAACGCCCAGTTTCCTCCCCTGAGGGGGACACCTGAGCTCTGACGATGTGAAATTGTTCGAGGAATTTAACTTCACTGAGAGCACCAAAGCCAAACAGGTATTCTAGGAATCTTTAACAATTCACATAATCATATGACACGAACGCTGTTGATTTTTTGCATCATGAATGCCTAACCAACTACAACTCCGAGCGTTTAAATATCTTTCGGAATAAATATTTACATGAAAATTTTTTTAACGTATGTGGCAACAAAAACAAATATGAATCAAATTAAATGCAGAATATGAAAAGTGATTGATACAACAAGCATATACAGTTAGATCCCGATTTAACGAATTTTTCTTTTTCCACGATTAAAATGAAGGCAAACCCCCTTTGTTTAACGAACAACAAACTCCGATAAAACGAATTATTTTTTTATTAGTATCTTGTATTAGAAAAAATTGCCGCCCAGCCAGTATGGTAGATATGTCCCTCCGCTTGTAACCGAGTGGGCTTGGGTTCGAATCCCGAATAAGGCATGTAAGTATTTTAAGGGAAAATAAGTCGGACTTTCGCCTGTAATGGATTCCCGTCTCGAATGTGGAAAGCAGCGCACCCCTTCTGTTTATGCTGGATCATCGTTTGTGTAATAAAAAGTCTATATTCTTCTGTGTGATTGTACTGTATGTTTCTGTTCGTCTATCTCTCTCTCGCCCCCCCCCCCCCAAATGATATCCTTTTAGTAAGCAGCAAATTTCGACGGGAAAGGGTGCAGAACATTATTAGACTTTACAGGTGCAGATGACTCCTGAGTGCTAACTATCGTTAAGTTTTGAATAGGACAGGAAACTTATCGCATCCCCCAGTTCACAAAGCAAGATATTTTAAGATTTTGTTTATGAAATACATTTGATGACGAACTGCCTATTTGTGTGCACTTGGAATTCAGGAAATTTTTGATTTGTAGGAACCAATGAATAACGATTCTGATGCAGAAATTGATAATGAAACAGTTATAAAAATTTTTACATTTTCTAATGTAACATTGTTTGGAAACTGGGAGAAAATACCTTATGCAGCAGGATATAAATAACGCCATATTTTCTTTTCTGCATAAAGTAGAAAAACGAACTCGACTCAGGAATCAAAATGATTATCAAACATCTATTAGTCAGTGTTTTAAAATTTCCAGTTAACTGGTGCTTAGTAATTCACTAGTAGTATTTTAGCTGTTGAATATAAAGCGCGTACAATTTGAAACTATTAATATTTTTGTGTAGTTGCTTATTAAAGAATTTCCAAAAGGTGAGTGCAAAAAATTGTAGCTTGTTTGGACCCTGATTTAAAGAATGACCCCAATTTAAGGAACAAAATGTTCGGTCCTGATGAATTTGTTAAATCGAAGTTTGAACTGTATATGCTTCTTGTATACAGATTCTGATTTTTAAAAAATTAGCGGACTGTGAGATAAAAAAAAGGTGATCTAATGAATTTAAGATCAGGAAGGAATAGTTTGAATAAATCATTAAGAATAGTTTCTACAGAATAAGAATTTTAGCATTAAGAATTCCTCAAGAACAAAGTTTCAACATACCTCACTTTATTCCAGGATTCGATTCGAATAGGAACATATCAGGAATAAATCAAAACAAACAAATCTGTTGCCAGATACTTTACATTAACAGAAACGAGTGACAAATAAAAAGGCGATAGTCGGCTCTCGTTAATTCAAGTCTCTGGATAATGCGAACATCGCTAATTCGAAGTATATGCTCAACTCCTAGAAAAACTCTTGATATTTCGAACTAAAACAATATGTATTTTTTTATATAAGACATTCTCGCTTCCATTGCTTTATTTGGGAATCTCCGAGATATTTGCTCATATTTCTCTGTAATGTTTAGGAGTAGTAACTCAAGCACTTTCTATAGTATTGTCACCCGAAAGGAGGAAACCAGTTGTAGTTTTCATTCTTGCCTAACTTCTAGTTACTCTAAACCTGCAAATACGAAGATCTCGTAAACAAATCGTGTAGTAATGATTCAAACTTAGGAAATGCACACAAATGTTGCAATGTGATCAAAATGGACCAAAATTCCCGATGTCAATATTTGCTTATTGTTTCATCATGACTGTAACGTTCACAAGTTATATTTTGCTGTACTGTTTTTCTAACGAACTTGGAATATTTCGAAGTTTAATTCAAAATTCAGATCACAATTTTCCAAAACTAAAGCAATATTTCGAGTTTTTCCCCGAGATTCATGTGATTATGATTTCAAGTGTGTGCAATAGTATTTATTTAATTGAAAAGGATATTATGGATTTGTTCGTTTTTATGTAAAGTTTCTTTTAAAAGAATTGAGGAAAAAATAGTACATTTAAGAAAACACTGCCCTTATATGCTTTTAATTCAAAGTTATCTAGAGCTTATCAGCATCATAAAATCTCTGGATGATTATTTAAGTTTCTCAGCGTTTGTTGTTGTTTTAAGTTCAATGTTTGGATTCTTCTTAAATTTCAAAACTATGTTTCTATCTGATTATTATTTGCATGCTTTTATTGGGGAAATCTGGTTCTTTATTTCACTTTGTATGTTAATGTTATCTGCATCGACTGCTAACAGTGCTTTTTAACAGTGAAAGGAACCATACAATCATTGCAATGAAAAATTACCAAATTTCATACTAAATTAAATTCACAATTGGGAGTGAATGCATGACAAATGTTTCGCTGACTTTGTGGAATGCTTACAAAATCAAGTGACCTCTCATCTTTAGTGTAATGGGAACCCTTCTGACTTATGAGATGCTTCTGACCACCCTAGTGAAAGACAATTAAATGCATATATAATTGTTTCATATTTTATGTTCTGTTCTAGAATTATTTTGCTTTTAAGTGCTCTATTTGATCAGTTGTGCACAAATTCATTTACATTGTATCAGAAATTATTCTGATGCTTTTTAAGTCTTTTTTTTTTTTATTTGCTTGTGCTACACAATTTGAAAAAGGAAATACTTTATTTAAAATTTGTATAAATATCAATCGGAATATAGAAAAAGTGTTGTTGAATATACCTAATTACTCATTTTTACATGGGTGAATGTTTTATTTTTATTACAAAATTATTTCTTAAATGTTATATATAATATATTAGTAAGAATATATATTTCAAAAATTTCATTTTTATTAAATGGATGAAATGATTTTTTTTTATTGAAGCAGGTCTATACTTAGGTTTCCCTCTGTTAATTACTCTTGCTTTTCGCATATATAAAGTAAAAGAAATAAGATTTTTGTATAAACAAAATTGAAAATCTTTTAAAATTTAATGAAACATAATTTAACGTTTCCCTTTTCAGTAGCCAACGGGGGCACCCACACAGAAATCGCATCACTTTATTGCTTTCTCTGTTTACGCTAATTTTTTTTTAAATCAAAGAGTGAACACTGAATAACTGTATAAATTATTTGATAAATACTATGGTTACTAGAATATATAATTAATTATATTATAGCCCATATTATAGATAATTTAAAACACACTCCATGGAAAGAAAATTGATATACACTAATTGCAATGATGATAACTGCATATTGAAATAAGCATCAAAATGGAAAATATCGATAACAGCAACTAGGAACAAAAATAAACTTTTTCTAAAGGCAAACAATTTTTGAAATATTGTACAGTAAATAAATTATTTATTTCATATGATTCATTAATACAATTAGATCAATCAATTATTATTACACAACTCTCAATTATGGAAACACTTTAGTTCATTATTTTTCTTGAAGTGTCTTTGCAATTCTTCTCTGCACAAGGTTTCTCAGGAAAAATTCACCTATTAAAATAATTTTAAAATAAAATATTCAAAGAAATCAGTAAGTATTTAAGATATATATACACAAATGTGAAATGAAAGAGAATATAAGCAAAAAAAAAAGAGGTATTTATTTCTTATACCTGCTTTATATGATGACCTCACTAAAGGCCCACTAGCTGTATAGTGAAACCCTAGTTGATTTCCATATTCTTCCCAATATTTGTACTTTTCTGGTGTTACATATTCTGTCACCTGAAAATCAGTATACATTTACAGAATTCTTTAACCATGCAATTGTTTAATGATTTTATATATTCAACAAAAAATATTTATTCCTTTTTAATATTTTAAAACTTAATTTGCCTTTTATCACATCAATATGCTTATTTTTACTTAATCATTAGCTTTGTTTAAGAAATATATTAAATAAAAAAAACTACATATTGTTTTACTAAGTGAATTAATTTTACCCATTCTGTTTGTTCTCTTATCTATTAAGTCCATCACAAAATTCTCAAGTTAAAATAAAAGTTTATAAAAGTGATTCGCATAAGTGGAAAGAATCGCTGCACCAGATGGGGCGATATGCAAAGAGACAAGTTATGTGAATGCATCACTGTTATTGCAAAGAGAGCACACATAATTATGCACATAAAAATATAGGCTAATGTTTCATTTTCTGGTCAAAATGGCATGCAGTTATTGTAGTGTATTATGAGAATTTTTAACTACTTAACTGCATGGTTAATAATTATCTGTAGGAGGAAAAGGTATAGTTGAAGCTTATATTAATGACAGTGTATATGGAATTAGAGAAATTTCATGTAAAAAAGAGGAATCTAGTGATGAACGTAGTTGAAAATTTTCTTCAGAATAAGATAACTTATGGAACAAATAAATGTCTAGGACATCCGTCTGTACTTTCTTCAAAATATAAACTTCTAATTGCTTGAGTATCAAATTCTATGCTAACTGCAATAAAGAAACAATGTGATGTAAATGTGTCTCCATATAAACTGTTAGACTTCTGTTAAGGTCCACCACTTACATTGTTAGAGCAAGACTAAAAGCAGCAGCATACATGAAACCATTCTACAAGAATGCAAGAATTGAATTCGCCCCCACCCCCAAAATGAGAACAGAATGTGATCTCTTTGCAATACTTTCCCCCCATTTACCTCTGACAGCTCTCGTTTTCAGAATGTATTCAGTGATGGAGAAAAAAAAGTTAATCTGAATTATCTGGGCAGATTTATTTCACACTAGTAAGATTTGAGAAAGGACAAAAAGTATTTTTTCAAACAGAAGCTATGTAGAGGAAAGTTACATGATCTGGGAATCTTTTACTGACTGTGTAACTCTTCCTCTGGTATTTGCATCATGTAAAATTAATAGTTTAGCACACCAAGATGTTCTGAAAAAGAAGCTTTTACTTTATTTATGAAGACTTCTTACCAGTCGCAATATGTTTCAGCAAAACAGTATTGATATTCATTGTTGCAACAGTACCAAACAGTGGTTACCAACTAATGACTGGGCTATTCAGCTTGTTCACTAGACCTCAACACCACTGAAAATGTTTGAGGATTCTTTAGTTTGGTGAATATGTGCAAATAACTTGAATACTAAACTGGACAAATCTACACTTGAAAGTGTTTCTAAGAGTAAGGAAAATGGAATTTTTAGTGCAGTCTGTAAAATAGCAGTCCAGTAAATTGTTAATTACAGAGACAGAACAAAACAATCTCAAGCCAATTTTTAAGGGAAACCTAGGTGGATTTATACGTACATTAAACAGAGTAAAACAAAGATAAAGCAATTCAATTGATTTACATACATGCAAATGTTTCAAATGAATTTGAGCAATATATATATAAACACATAGATATGTTGTTTAAAGTGAATTAAAGATGTTCATAAATGCGATTTATCATTACATATTTATCATGATAATCATTAAATTCGAGATTTAATGTACCCACAATGAAATTTTATAAATAAATATTATTATACACAGATAGAGCCAAAAGATAAAGAACATAATGGGATTTGATGCTCCATGAGCTTACAAATGTGTAATCTATAATTAACATAATTATACACACTTCTTAGTTTTGTACATTAAAAAAGTAAAAAACTCTTTCTCAAGAGGATAATTTAATAAACTTTAAACTTTTTTCCATAAGCAACATATTTCATACATTTTATTTTTTCTAAGTTGAAATACCTTTACCAAAAAATGCCTGAAAGTTAAATTGCAATACAGACAATGGATTACGAAAGATAGTTTAGAATTCAATATCATAAGATGTAATCTGTAATAACATTAATCTTAGACAGTTTTTTGGGGATAAATATTCTGTTTAATATTTTGAATTTAAATTAGCGCTCTGAATGTCTTTTATCATTTAAATAATAATTTATTTTACGATAAATTGAAATTCTTAAAAATAATTTTAAGGAAAGATATATCAAGTTTCTTTTTAAAAATTGTGATTACTCATTGAACAAGAAAAAATAATAAAGTTAGAATATTGTGTTTTTCTGGGTTTTAGAATGAATTTTGTTTGATATTTTACAGCAGCAAAACTAAGCATTCTGACTTACTTTAATTTTGTTAAAGAAACACACAAAACAGTTTTTTATATTACAATAACAAACAAATGAAATTCACAAGAATGTTAACTTAAATCTATAATGAAATTTAACAGATTTCATCCATTAATTAAGGGAAAAAAATGCTTTATCGAAACCAAAACTTAAACTTGACATAATTAAGTCAAATAAGGATGATATATATATATTACATTCTTTTACAACAAACCACTTCCACTAAAATTGTTTTCATGCATATTTTATACCTATTCAAAAAATTTTCTGACTCTTACTAAAAGAAATATAAACACACATCCAATATTACATAGTAATAAAAACTCATTATACTATATAATCTTCTTCTATTGAATGCATTAAAAGTAAAAGCAACATGATTAAAAAGAAGGAGAAGTATCTTATTATGGTTTTATCAAACTATTTTCTTACCTTTAGACGAGTTTTAGTGGGTTGCATGTATTGTCCAATTGTAAGGCAATCAACATCAGCTGCTCTGAGATCTATTGAAATATTCAAACATAAATTTGCATGGTATGTTAAATCTAATTTTAAGTAGTCGAGATAATGCAAAATATTTGTAAGAAAAATATTTTTTAAGATTTCAAATTTATTTTTAAAAACATTTCTTAAGCACATTAACATTAAAGAAGTGTTTATAATTAATTAAGTTTTTAATTAAATGTACAGCAAAATTTTTAATTTTTCATACTAAATTTAAAATTAATTTATTTTGCAAAAAATATCAATAACTACATTATTTTATCAAAATACCAATATTTAAAAACAAGGTGTTCTGAAACTCAACATCAAATGGCACAGGTGAAAGAGGGAAAAATAATAAAAAATGTTCTGGGGAAAATAAAAAATAAAAATTATTACTTGATTAAGTGAAGACGTGATGGTCACTTTCTCTTTGGAATTAATTTAAAAGATTTTGTGCAAATGCATAATGGTTACACATAACACAAAACAAGGGGTATTTTTTGTGCTGTATCCTTATGATATCCAAGAATGTTGTTTAGAATGCAAAGCAGGGTTTTGTAGTAGTCACCTATTCCAGCAGTTAACTCCTGTGAAGTTCATGAACAATCAGGTTGAAACAAAATCAGAGTTGAGCTGAATTATTTCTTTATCAACCTGGAGTCTTCCTAAATGGTATTGAGATTTTGAGTGACATCCTTTCCTTCATAAAACATTTTTAAGCACTGTACTACTATAAGATATGGCAATGCAGCATCCCCACACACTCTATTGTGCATTATGGTCCACTTAAACTTTTATCTTTATCTAAGAGAGCTATTCTTACTATGCAAAATTATTGTTGGGGTGTAATCTTTCACATCACACTTCAAACTACCTCATAACACTAATGACTAAAACTTGCCGGTCACTGTGTGCTCAATGTGAGATCCCATGTTTGTTTTTTATCAACTCAAAGAATGCCACCACTATCTGGTGTACATGCCAATAAAAAAAATATAAAGGTATGTCACTACTTTTGATTATTCATGATAAAAAAAATTGGATTCATAAAGATATTTATCAAATTAAATACCCAAAACTTTAAAAACTATAATAAATAACCAAATATATGTCATATAAAACAATGCAGTAATAAAAAAAAGATTAAGTGGGAGAAAAATCATCTTTATTAACAAAGATATTCAAATTTATGAAAGTTGGAAATAAAAATTCTAGGAATTTAAGTTAATAAGTGAAACATTTGAATTACAGATAAAGAAAGATATTTTTATATAGAAGGAAAGAAGAAATGAGACAAAAATCTATAGAACACAAAATGAATGCTAAACGCAAATGTAGAGAATATGCTTAAAAAATTAGTTAGTAATTATGAAATACATTTCATAACTATAAAATGTATTATGTTTTGAAACAAACTTATATAATAAAGCAAAAATTACAACCTTTTTATCTACATTTTTAGATTATCAATTACATAAATAGCAATAAGAAAAAAAAATTGTTACAGTTTCAAATTCAGAGAGAATTAACTACTCTGAAAAAAAAAAATGTAGACATACTTTACTTTAAAAAACAAATGTTTTTATCTATAATTCAACAACAGATTTCAAGCATATGATTTCAGAGGTTAGAATAATTTAGACTAATTGTTAAAATTTTTTTTAAAATTAAAAATATATTTAGAATTAAGAAATTTCTATCGTGTTTACAACAAATGCTTTTCAAAATAAATTATTAAAGAAATTTTACTTTTGTACAGTGAGAATCAAATCTCCCCACAATCTGAAAATGTCTTTTTTAATAGTTTGATCACAAAAATCAGAATAAAATTTGACAATTTATTATTATTCAAAAAACACAGAAACTTGCAATTAGCAGGTCCAGTTATAGAGGTGAAGCCACCACCATGATTTTTAAATTTAAATGCTTCCTCATCCTATAATACCTTCACTTGCTTTTTAAATCATAACTTTAAAGATTTTCAAAACTTCCTCAATATCAATCAATAAAATTCTTTGTATATAAAAGAGAACTCGACTCGTGTATTTAAAAAAATAGCAGCAAATTAAATTCATCATCCAAACTTTGATTTAATAGACTTAATTTTCTAGAAAAAAAGGCATCTTATATTCTCATAAATAAAAAAACACCAAAAGTCAATTTATTAACATCACATGTAAAAACATGAAATTCCAAAAGAAGGCATTTGTGTAATATTTAATGAAATATTCGTTTAACTTAAGGTTATATTGCAAAATTTGTCAAAATACTTCTTTTAATAATGCTAGAATATCTTAGGAGTCCATAAATGTTTTTAAAATGTTCAAGTGTCAACAGTCCCAAAAATATTGAAGTTAATCCAATGATGATAACTTGTGTAAATTGTAGATGGAAATATAAAAGGTTTTGAATAATTATCTTGGAAAAACCTAATAAAATTGGAGGTGACAATATTAAATTGAAACTGACAAGTCAAATTTGGGTTAAGAAATTCACATAGAGGTCATAAAAAAGATAATTTCTGGGTTTGGGATCTTGGAGAGAATTCTGCCAAGAAGGATATATTTGGTTTCAGCTGATTGAAGAAATAAAGTGATATTTGAGCAGTTATTAAAGAAATTTTCTTATAAATAAGCTCCCATGAATTCTGGTTGCTAGAGTCTATAATGAATTAAAGAAATAGTTTAACAATCAGTATGATGTTAACCATTGTTTAAATATCCTGTATAACCATGTTTTAAATATCATGTAGATAGAAATCATACTAGCACTGTCAAAAGAAATTTTGCAAGCATACAGGATTTAACTTATTCTCTCTTGTTTGCTTTATTGTTTGGCTTGCCTACTCTTTTTTTGAGGGACAATTTAAAAAAAAAATTAAGTATCTCATTTTAATACCCAATAATTAGCCAATTAAATGCATCATAATTTTTATTCAAACTAAGATATGACTTTCTTTGCTTTCTTATAAGTTTGACAATAATGTCAAGAAATTAAGTTAATTTCCACAAACAAATCTTTTTCTTATGCAATTAAAGCCTAAATTACTCAATTTCTCTTAGCACATGGACAATCTTTAGATTAAATTATTTTTAGCATAGAAAAAACTTCTTTCATCGGTTACAACTGTGACTTGCAGGGCTAAATATATTCTAAAGGCTACAGTAAAACTGCAAAATGATGAAATTAAAACATTTTTTTTCAATAAATTTTAAAGTTTTTAAAGGATTAAGTAATACCAATACTACTGATTTTGCACATTGTACAGCTTTGTACTTCACTATTGATTTCCCCAAATACTGAATCACCATTAACTACCAGTAAAGAGTAAGAAAATATCAACATCTGTATACTTTTTAAGTCATCTTTAGAGATATTCCTCTCTCTCTGAAATCATTTAGAAAATTAAGTAATATTTACATTCATTAAAGGAAAAAAAAACTACCCAAATATGTTTTTAGATATCTTATTCATAGCTAACAATTTGCTGGTGAGAGAGAGAGAGAGAGGTAGTTATATACTCCTTTACTAAATGCATCGAAAACAAAGTAAAACCTTATGAATAACTTTTACTAAAATCCGAGTTCAGCAAATTAATTTAACAAATTTCAATATAGAATAATGCAATGTTTCACTCTTGTTTATTTTTTTCCACTTAGCCTTTTCTAGAAAAGGCACCAGATTGATGTTTTGTTATTTTTTTAAACATAGTTTAATCAATTTAATTTTTAATATATAATACTAAGTTAAGGGAAAAGTCTGCACAAGCTCATTAAAAACAAAAGAATACCGCTATGCCTAATTGTATAAACTAAGTAAGTAATATTTTGTGGCCAGTTGAAACTAGTTATTTCACTTTTTGCAATTCCTTTTGGAATAGCAGAGGAATGTAATTTCACGAGTTATAGTTGTATGGAAAAAAAATTTTAGTACACATTTCTCTCAAATTTACCATGATAATAACAATTATAATTTTATTTTTAGTGAAAAATGTGCATTTAAAGAACAATTATACATGTTAGGAAAGTTGTGTCTGTGCCCTATATCACAGCTATACAATTCACTTAATAGCAAAGCTGGCCAGAAGGGGTTACAAAATAGTATGAGCACAAAAGACACTGTGTCACTATTAATCAAAGTGAGGCAATATTTTTTTAATGATTGGCTATAGATGGAATACTGATTTTTTCTGTAAGTACCTAGATGTCCTTAACGGACAGAAGTAAATTCATAGATATAAGAAATTTAATCTGGATATGCTGTGTGTGTGTGTAAAAGCAGATTCTTAGGATTAAATTTTTTTTTGTTTCTGAAACAGTTTTTCAAAAATTTCTATTGACTTAAAAAAGAACAGTTGTAATTAAATTATTTAGTATATAATTTCTGTAATTCACATAAGTATGGAGAATTATAGTAGCAATCTACATAGTATCATGATATATCTTTAAAAAATTACATTTTAGTTTCAGTATACACAATTACTGATTAGATTTCATTAAATATTCATTCAAACTGCTAGTGTGAAAGAATATATTTAAGGAAATATCACGTAAAGTCATTTCAAGGTAATAACATCCAACAAAAATATGTGTAAGTGTGTGTTTTCTACTTTAATCTTATGTAATAAATATACTCTTAAAAGCCTTAGAATTGAAGAAATATGTGTCCGTGTTATCTCTAATTTATTAGAGATATGCTATAAGGAGAAAAAAACATTTATGTATGAAAAAATAAAACAATTTTTTAATTGCTTGAAAACTTTTTAATAGTTTAAAGCACTGTAAATTAAATCTTTCCCAAATGTAGATTTGTCTACTTATTACTCATGTATACATAGAAGAAAACATTGCCAGAAACGACTTAAAAGGAGTGGCTGCTTGGCACAGCATTTATAATAATAAAAATGATAATTTTAAAGAATGAAAAATGGTTTACAGTATTTTTGGTTGTATCTAAAATTGTGTTGATTCACAAGATGTGACTTGCCCATTTTTTTTTTTTTTGTGGAAAGGACCCCCCCCCCCTCTCCTTTCCTTCAACAAGCCTCAGTTTTTGATGAAGGTGTATGCCATCTACGTAGAGAAGAGCCTTTCTTTCTGCACAATGAATTATACCAAACTAGGAACTTGAATTACTTAATAAGATGTCCATTGGTCATATTTTTATTCATTCCAGATTATCAAAGTAATGGGTCATTTTCTATAATAAATGCAATTATTACACAAAACTAATGATTACAAATTATGAACTAACCTTCCATTGTTGCTTTTATCATATCATCAGTTTCTCCAAACCCAAGCATTATAGAAGTTTTTGTGATATTTTCTGGTCTTCCTTTTTTTGCATGCTTTAGTACAGCTATGGACTGGTTATAATTTGCTCGACGGTCTCGAATATGACTAAAACAGAAACAAAATTTCAGCAAAATAATGCTTTTAGAATTATAAAATATTCAAATATTAAGTTATCAAATATTCATACTTTACCACTAACACCATACTAAGGCACTATGATGTAATTCTAATTATTAATTGAATAAGATGTATAATAAATGTAGTGAAATAAAATTTTAAATCTTGAATAAATATTTAATTAATACATAATTTCAAAATTGCCATCCAGCAGTATTTATAAAGTAAAATTTAGCAAGAAATGCTCTGGCAGAAATTTTAGTAAATGTTTTACTTCTATAAATGGATTTTTTTTTTTTGTTAACAAAAGAACAATAAAGTAGAATCAATTTGCTAGACTTTTTAAATAAATGACCAAATTCAACTATCTTGCCTAATTTTTTAACAATTCTGATGAAATTTTGTTTCTCCAACATTTGCAGAATCTCTTTGTTGAGCTTTACAAAACTTCCTGGATAAAACTCATCTTCTAATATGTAACTTCTGGAATTGCTGTTGATACAAACAAGTAAATCCTTACATACTGCAATAAATCCTCATGATTTTCATTGCATTATTGCCTTTACTAAATTCAAGTAACAAATTATACTGAATAAATTCCTTCAATTGTAATTAGGGTGGGGGAACACCTCAAACTCCAAACTCTTCGAAAATTGTACTCAGAATAAAGAACAAGGTAATTTTACTACATGCTTTTATAGCATGTTGATGTGGACACACAGCTAATCCATCAAAAATCTGACTTTTGGTGGATATGATTGGGGGGAAAAGGCACTATTATAGGAGATTACACTCCCCCCAAAATTGTTTGAATCAATCATAAGTTTCTTTTTGGATATAGCAATGTAATGTTTTCCAGATTATATTCAGTGTTTTTCTTAACACACAAAAATAATAATAATAATAATAATAATTAACCCCTTAACGATTGGATTATTTTAAAGAAAATGGTCCTAAAAGTGCCTATTTTTTTTATTCAAGAAAATTATATAAAACTAAGTACATGTTCAATATATGTATTCATTTTTAATTTTTGGATTAAATTTTACCTTGAAATACGAAATTTAGTTTTTTTTAAGAAAAGCAAACATTTAGGGTTATAATCACTGAATGTTGGCTTTCCAACAATGAGAATTTTTTTTTAAAAACATGTGTTTTAAACATTAAATGAATTTTATTACACTCTTGCATAAAAAAATAAACATTATTAATTTTTTTTGTGAGATAAGTGTCAAAACATGAGATGCAAAGGCCAAAATGACAAACTGGACAGCAGTATCGAGTTTCCTTTCTGCATCTCTTATTGCTTTCATCTCTTTTGGAACAACAAACTTTGCATTCTCTTGATGGTTGCCACTTCTTTTCAGTTGGAGGTATCTGTCTAATAAAATGTCTTTTAATGAAACGGTTGAGGTTATTCTCTAAATTTGGCCGGCCTCTTTTTGCAGTGGTTTCTGATATAGAATACTTTTCAATAAGTTCATCTACTAAAGATAAACGAACATCAAATGTGATTTTTTGCCTCCTTATTTCTTATAAATAAGGTAATAGTTCAAAATAGTTTGATCTAACAAATAAAAAAAAATATTTTTTTATGGTACTTTTTACCTCGTTTTCGAGCAATTCAGTAATCTCCAATATATTGGTCTACAATGTGTACTGCTCCGACATTTTTATTGTAGCCAGTGAACAAAAAAGTACTAAAAGTACAATCCGATTTACTTACTGTCTAACTGTATAATGTATACAATATTAAAAAGTATATTTATTTTTTTATCAGTTTTTTCCCCAGAATTTTGACCCATGTATTTTTACGAAGAGCGCAACTGAGTACTTGACCTAAGATTAAAAAACCGTATCGCTAATATATATGTTTGTTGTGCTAACATTTAATTTAAAAAAATAGTAATTTTCGCTAAACACGTTAAAAATAATCTGGTTCTGCCATCTGGTGTGTAGAAAAAGAAAAAAACAAACAATATTCCAGTTTTAAGAAATAGATTGTTTCACGCTTTTATGGTAAGTTACTTTTCAACATTTGAGCCCGGAAATATCACGGGCACGAGGAATAGAGAGGGAAATTTCACCCCATGAATTTGACGGGAGCGAGAGGCAAGGGGTTAAATAACATAATAGATATCAAATTTAAAGAATTCCAAGCAGTAATTAATTTTTGTATACTAAACAAGAAGCATTAAGAGTTTGCCAAATAATCTCTTTTGATATGTCAAGAATTAACACAAATTTATAGAATTTAGAAAAAAATGATCTAATTGTTAATATTCAACTAATACCTTATTTTATACATACCTCTGATATTCTTTTACTGTCTCAATGTTATGAGCATAAACATCAAGACCACTTAGAGCTACTTTTTCAACTGCAGATAAATCACCAGCAAAATCAGGTGTAAGACATTCAATAAGTATAGTTGGTTTTCTAAAAATCGAAAACAATAAAGTATAAACTCATGTACAATTAATTTTGAATTTTAAGCAAGAAATTGGAATATTTTTAACACATATAATCTCATATAAAGTAAATAAAAACTAATTACATTAGCTATCTTTCTCTATATAAAGATAAATCAAATAATTTATCAGGATTTCCAACAATAATATTTTTTAAACAGACAATCAAAAGGGATAATTTTTAAAAATTAGTTATTATTCAAAGAAAAAGAAAAAACTCAAAATTTGCATTAGAATAAATACACATATTTTTTGCCTTAAACTAAAAATAAAACTTTAATTTCTGAAGTAAACAAAATTTCTCCTGAATTTAAAAATAGCTAGTAACTTCATAAACGTAAAAAACAGTCTTCTAGTTGAAACATTTTACTTTAAAAATTCATACTTTCCTTTTCATGTAATATAATCAATATTTGATGAAGAATAAAAAATGATAAAAAGATGTGAAATTTTGCAAAACAAATATCTATTACATTATCAATACCACAAAACTGAAGTATATCATATGTATCTGAAAGTTTATCACAATTAACAAAAAACTTTTATTTCCTTCCACAATTTTAATTGGTGTCAAACGAAAATTTACAGCAAAAATATTACCAATAGAAGAAATAGCTGATTTAAAAAGAATATCTTTTTTCCTTTTGAGAGTAACTCAAACTAATAGAACAAAAATTCTTTACAAATGAATAATACTTTAACATGATAATACCAATCCCCAATACCTTTTCTTTAGTTCAATCACAGTATCTGCAATATGACTAGCACCACCATCCAAAATATCTATTTAAAATAAAAACATAGATTCAAAAATACAATATAGGTTTTTTTTTTTAAAATATTAAATAAAATGCAATTTTGTTAAATATACTAAAAATACTTTATCAAATGGCTAAAAACTAGTTTTCACAAGAGAAAAAGATTCTAAATGTAATCTTTCACTATTTTTATAACTAATAAATGCAAAAATGACAATTTAAAAAGAATGTGAAACATATATTCAGGACCATTATCAATCTCTGGTACAGCCTTAAAGAACTTTAATTTACTAAGAGTACATTCCACATTCAATTGGTAATTTAAATAAGAACATAGTCAAAAAAGTAAAACCTGTCTCTTAATATGAAAAAATGCTTTTTGGGAATATATGAATAATATCAAATTAATGATACACACTGAAATGTTCCTTAAACATAGTTCAATTACAAACAATATGAAAACAAGACATTCATATGATAGCGTTATAATATAATTGAATTATTCTTTTAGGGTAGGAATACATCTAAAACTAAAGAAAAATAACCGAAACTTATAATAAAATTACAGAGTCCTAAAACTATCCAGTTTTATGTTAAATTAAACAAAACAGATATTTAAAAATCAGCATATTAAATTAAGTAAAATTTTTAATTATTTTCTATGACATACTAACCATCTCTATCTACAGAGGTCAAAACAACATAATCCAAATTCCAATTTGCTATAGCTTCAGCAGTATTCCTTGGCTCTTCTGGATCTGGAGGTGGAGGAGTACGAGATGTCTTAACAGAACAAAAGCGACAGTTTCGGGTACAAGTGTCACCTAATAACTTCATAAAGTTTCGAATTAATACTAATGAATTTCATGACAAATACAGCATTTTATATAATTTTATGAACAGAGCTTTTTAGTTAACCATGATTCAACTACTATCAGTTTAACTGATACTTTTGTCGAAGGAATTATTCAAACAGCACCCATCACTATGTGTGTTTTTAAGTTAGCACTTTTTTTAAAAAAAGGCATATTTTATTCTGCTTATTTAAGTAAATAATGTTATTATAATGCATATAGAGAGTACATGGCTTTAACTGCAATTTAATACACATACAATTTCATGTGTAATATAATGGAAATAAGGAAATCCAATGCAATAAAACTGGGGGGGGGGAATTTATAAATCCTAGAATGTTTTTTTCATTGTTTAACTAAAAATATAGATGTAGATAATACTTGCATGCCAACATTTTTATAATTTTTCAGCTTAATTTGTGAAGTGATGTTTATTTTATGTCATGTAATTTGATCTAATTAAAAAGAAGTTGCTAGGACAATAATTCAATCCTATCTGTCTGAAGATACCAACAGTAATTGGGATACACAAAAATATTATACATTTTAAAGTTATTTCCTTAATGTAACAATCTTATTTTCTTTCAAATTCTATTACAATAATTAAAAGGTAGCACTTCACATATTTGAGTTATATAATTTTTCTTTAAGATTTCAAAGAAATTAATTAAATGTTCATCAATTAATAAATAAGTTGATACAACAAATTTAAAGAAACAGAGTCTTTTGTGTAAAATGCTTTATATAAATTGCTATTAGAAATATTTTATTGCTAAAATAAATTATAGTACTTTTACCATTTAAAGTATTTATTAGTAAGAAAAAGTGTTTTAATAAATTTACAATCATCTTAAAAATGATGAACGTACCACACAAATGTTCTCCATGGAAGCAACTTTCTAACAGTATGTTTTAAGTTTATAAGCTGCAGAAAATACTTATAAACTTCAACACATATTTCTTTATAATTTTTCTGTGTTTAAATGAATAAGATGAGAGAAATTTAAAATGAATGTGTCAGTATTAGGCAGTACATTAGTCTAGTATTTTGGGGGGGGGGATTATGAAAATAAATATAAATAAGAAAGCATTTACCAAGACACCCCATGAAATTTGCAACAACATTCAGTTTTCAGAAAGGAAAAAAAATGACATAATGAAAGAAATTAATTTAAAATTAGTAATATTTTATTTTAATTGAAAAAAATTCTGAGACAGCAATTATCGATTATTTCTTGAGAATTTTTTTTACAGTTTACTTTTTGAATTTAAATATTTTGAATCAAATGGTTTTTTAAATTATACTATATATGTGAATAAAAAAAAAGTCCATACAAATTATTATTTAAAATTTTACATAATAAAAATAAAACGTGTAATGTTACTTGATAAGTATTTAAAGAAATTGTCACCAGTCAACTTAAATTTTGATTTTATACTCAGAAAACAAACAGGTGAAATTTCAATGCAAACACAAAGAGATTAGTATTCATACTTTGTTATTAGTAAAATATGTGACAGGTTAAACCTATTAAGTGAATAAATTTTTTCTGCTCTTTACTGTTTCTCATACATGTTAATAAATGAAATTATTAAATTATTTTAAAAAAATGAAAAACAGATATTCCTTAAGTAGAAAAACAATGTAAATTATTATATATATTTTCCTCTCATTTAAACACTACTCCTTAAATTGTTGTTAGATTTTTTTCTATTTCTTTTTAATATCCTTCTGATTTTCCAAATACATGACCAAACTATCTAACTAGTACTATTATATTCCTAATATTTCAAATATTACAACTTAACACATAGTAAATATATTAAAATTTTATTATTTTTGCATAACTGGATAAACTACACAAAATTATAATGTTCAATAAATTCCAAAGCAGAAAAGTCCAAGAAATTTCATTATAATAAACAATTTTAAATAATTTCAAATCAAAGCATCAGGAATAATGTTTACATAGGCAATTAACTATACTTCATTTTAACAATATTTTAAAATACAAACTTTTACATTTAATACCATGTAATAACAATCTTAAGGCTATACCATAATAGTAGCAGTTGCTGTTCCATATTCTCCACCACCCCAACATTCTCCAATATTTGGACATCTAGCTTCCTCACATACCTAAAACAAATGTTTTATATAATCTCAAGCAATTATTTCAATTTTGTAATTTTTTTAAATTAAGAGAAATGAATATCAAATTATAAATAAATAGTTATTTCATTCATAAATATAACATTTTTTATTTTGTTGAATGCTTTGTTTTGTTTCAATGATTTTAAACCAACTTTTTCACAGGGAGGATTGATTTCAAATTTAGTTATCACTCTAATTCAATTCTGGTGCATCATTTTTTAAACAAATATTTTGAATCAATTTTCAATGAATTATCACATTTGGATCTATCCAAAAAATATGCATTAACTTTCTTATCAAGTTGTAAGTAAATTTGGCGAGATTTTTGGATCTTATATTTAATATTGGTGTCAATAAATATTTTGGTTTATTTTAAATATCACAAATTTTCCCTTCAAAAAATTCTAAATAAAATTTGGTGAGAGAATTATTATGTATGAAAGCTTTAGTAATCAAAAGAAAATAATTCATAAATCACATCTGTTAACTTTGGAGAAAAGAAGAGAGATTTAATTAATATAAACAAAATGAAACTCCTATAGTGACAATTTTGAACTATGGATGGAAGTTATTAAAGTCCTATCATTAATTCATAGTTCATTTCTTTAAATTCTGATTCAGTGTTTATTATATGTGATTGAAGTTTGATTTTATGATAATATAAGAATTTTTAAGAAACATATACGAAAATAAATTGGATATGATTTTAGGTAAGGAAGATTTCTTCGTATCACATACTAATATACATTCTTAAACTATTTATTAGCTAAGTATCTTTCATTTGTATTTCATAGCTTCTTGAATCTAATTTTCAAAAATAAAGGAATGAAATCTAATGCTACTGTATTGTATATTTCAACACTACCCATAGGAGGTTTTAGAAGTGATCCACCCTACAATATGAATCTAATTCTCCATGTGATTTTACATTTGTCAATCTATATATATACACAGACTGATTTTAAGCGGCTAAAATTTTTTAATGATTTTTTCTCTAAATTTTTTTTTTTTTTTTCTGATTAAAATATGTTCAATTGAAGACATAGAAATGACTCAACATGCTAACGCATTCAAAAATAAATTTACCAGAAAACCTTACTTTGATTTGAAAAAAATACATTGAACAAATATTTTTTTAAGAAAAATTATACAAGAGATTTATATTTTTACATGATGTTTAATTATGTATAATCATATCAAGGGAGGGGGAGTGGAGGGATTTAATTTAAAATAAATTAACTCATGGCATGAAAAAATTGCAACTGTATAGTGCATAAATGAAAATTTATGAGTAAAATACTATTTTGGAGCACCACAAAGATTTTAAAATTATGTCAGGAAGGTGACAAAGCTTAACTTTCCCATTTTAAGTCATTGCAGTAAGAAAAAAAGACAGAGTCAGGAATAAAATCAATGAAGGCATTGTTACAGACACAAGAAAAAATACTAAGTAAATCTGAATTCTGCAAAAAAGTACAATAGGAATTATCAACATAAACGGAAAAAATCATATTAAGAACATCATGCAAATTTTCTTCTTTCTAACAACAACTGCAGTTCAGCTTTTAAACAACAAACAAAATAATTTTCATTAGGTATTTTACCATTGAAAAAGTTACTGCAAGCATTATAGATTATCTCTTCTAATAACATTCCAATTTAAAAGTAAAAAAGAATGAAATAGTCTTTATGCAGAACAATGTGCAAATTTACTCTTTCTTTCAGATGAAAATTAAAGTTAGATGTAAAAAAAAAGACTTAATGAACAATTAGAACACTGCCCCTCCTCCCAATCACATTGTTATGTAATTGCAGGGCTACCAAAAGTTATGGTGACCATTTTTGGGAACTTATTTGTCACTTTTGGTGCTAAATAATTTTTGTTAAGAAGGGGTGCATCAAACAAGCTACAACTTTTCTATAAAAATTAATGATTTAATTTTAAAAAATGAACATATGCTAATAACTTTTTTCTTATCTTGATTCTTTAATATACTTTTCCCTTATATAAGTACCATAGAATAATCTAAAAGGAAATTTAAAATCAAAATTAACAGGTTTTTAAGGATTCACAGTTAATTATTATCATTTTATGTTACTAGGCAATATAAAAATATCATAAGTAAAGTCAAAACATTATTATATTATTGCATCTCTTACATGGCTTTTTTGGAAAGCATAATTGGAATATTTATTATTTCACATTAATTATAACACAACCAAATAGTAGAAACAAAGATATCTTCCTTTAAAACTGAAATAATGTATGTTTTTTTGTGTTATATATACAGTGGTGGCAAAAAGTCCTGAACACACTCATTTTTAGCGTGATTGAATTTGTAAAATTAAATGGAAACAAATGTAAATATATTTATATAAATTCAAAATAAGCTCTTTGAGTTCACTGCATATGTTACAATGGCCTAATTAAACAACTTGAATATGTGTTTGTGGGATTGCCTCCAAAGCTCATATCAAGGCTGCTTACATAGTAACAAAGCCATTAAAATATCAAAACTATTTGCTGAAAATAATCACAGCTTTAATGTGAGTTGTACAATCTCACCTTTAGTGTGAATGTGAGTACATTATCATGCAACAAATACCATTCCAACACAACCATTTTCATTTCGATACTCTAAACAAATAATGGTTATCAAATATTTGAAAAAATTTCAATAATACCCACTAGTAATTGCTTTTCCAGTCAAGATAAATTATTTGTGAATACTCTTGCTATTGAAGGTGATGAGAATTGTATAAATTTTTCTTTTATCTCATGTATCCAAACATAGGTCTATTTAAACAAAACTCACTTTAAAATTGTTTTATTAAATGATAAATTTCAGTGGTACTTTTTCCCCATTTTGCAACAAATTTAATTATAACTCTTAGTTTCTGAAATAAAAAGAAATTGTATTTCTGCCAGGAATATCTGTGTTAGATTTTGTAAGCAAATGTAACAGTGTTTTGCCAGCACATCAGTTGATAGTAAAGCCAGTATGCATATGCAATAATACATATGATGACACTACAAGCAGAGATCGATTACAGGTCTTAAAAATTCTTTGACCCACTGTGTATAATTAATAAAACCTCCCTACAAATAAATATTCACAATATTATGAAATTTATAAAGGAAACATAAGGATTTTTTACTAAGTGTGAAATTAGGAAGTGAGGATAAGCATGAAAAATATTCTCATATAATACAAAGCATTATCTTCATAATAATGCAACAGTAAGAATAAAATATAATGAAATCTTTAAAATTTAATTTGACTCACAAAATGCTAGAATAACTGGCATTTTTCAATCAAAGCCATATCACTATCACTAGATATTGCTAGTTTGGATTGGTTTTCTTTTCTGTGTGGCAATAGTTATTTTAATTCCTAATATAATTTCCTCCCAATGTTAAAGTTAGCAGTCACAAAGAAATTATGGAGATTGGTTTGATATCGGATGTTGTATGAAATTTTTCATAAAGGGATGGTAAAAGAAATGAATTAGAAATCTAGAGGCGAAATTACATGGGATGGCTTTAATGGAAAAATATTTAAATTTACAAATATATTTTTGTAATTAAAAAAATTTTACTCACTGTATGGAGATTTAAATTTCTGAGAGTTTCTTTCAGTTTGTGATAATTATGACCAACTGGAATTTTTGTTTTTAACCAAGGTGGCAATCTCAGTCGACTGTAAAAATAAAATATCTTTGTAATCTAATAAAAGCATAATATTCAACCAATTTTAAAAAAGAAATAAAAAAAAGTAAAATGATTTTTAGGCTAGATTTTCAATGATCATTCATATAGAGAGCTTATAAGTACAACTATTTCTTACAAAAAGTCAATTTTCTACACATAATGCTTCATGTGGTTATTTTATTTGCTAGCTGAATGGTACTTCGAAATATTTTAAAAATTTATTTGTATGTAGTATAATGAATATTCTGTCCCTTAAAAACAAAGTAACCCAATAATCTTAATAACTGAATGAGTTAAAATAATTTTTTTCAAAGGAAATTTGAAACAACTTTTTCATATGAAATCAAGCTGCTTTTATACATTGTTGGGGAATATAACTGATTAAGAATACATTAAAAATAAAACTAAAAATTTTCATATATTGATATATGTTTCACAGATAATCAAAGATACATTTCTATCAAATTGTACCTTAAAGTTCTGAAAAATACAAAATATATATATTTTTTCTTTTAATATACAAGTTAAAAATAATTTTAAAATTATGACTAAAAGATTAAATATGTAATATATATTGAGTACAATAAACAAATCAATTGAAAGAAAATGAGCAATGTATAACGAGTAACAATATGTTATTATAAATCATACAATTTCACACACACAGTTTCTGCCTTTTGAATATAAGTAGAGGCTTCTTCAAATTTCCTTGACAAAATTAAAGAAATTAAAAGTAAAATTATCAGTGAACAAGAATAAACCAATATCTTCATTATATAAAGAATAAATGATTTATCTCATTAACAATTACACTCACTCATTAACTCAGAAAAGCTGTTCCTTATTTATAAAAGAAATAAACCTAAGTAACTTTTCAAAAGTTTCAAATTTATTACAAAATCTTTTAAATATAAACAAAGATCATAAATCAAATTTATGAATAACTTTCAGAAATAAAAACATAATACAGTTGGACTCTGATTTAACAAACCCCTATTTAACGAATAAGAAAGCCCGAATTAATGAATTATTTCACCAGCTAGCTAAAAATTTATTTTATTAGTTTGTATTTAAAAAAAATTGGATTTTTTTTTGTCTGGAATAGAAAAAAGATTTTTCTTGCAAGTAGCAAACTTCAATGGGAAAGGTGCAGATGATTCATGAGTGCAATCTATAGTGTGAGTTTTGAATAGGACAGGAAACTCCCTTCTTATCTCATCCAACTCCACAATGCAAGGAACATTTAAAGAATTTAATGATTATGTTACATTTGATGATGGACTGCCTATCTGTGTAACTGGAGTTCAGAAAATCATTGATTTGTCAGTCAATGAATAGTGATTCTTATGCAAAAATTATTAATGAAACTCTTGTCAAAACTGTTATATTTTCTAACACCTTACATTGTTTGGAAACTATGAACACTTACCTTAGGCAGCAGGATGTAAGTGAGGCAATATTTTCTTTGCATAAAGTCAAAAAAGAACTCTTTCGAGTTAGGAATCAAAATGATTGTCAAACATCTATTAGTCAGTATTTTAAAATTTCCAGTTAACTGGTGCATAATAATTCCTTAATAATGTTTTTAGCTGTTTACTAAAAAGTTTGGAATTTCTAACTATGGATATTTTTTGTATAAGTGCTTATAATAGAATTTTCAAAAGGTAAATGTAAAAAATTTGAATTTTGTTTGGACCTTGATATAATGAATAACCCTGAATTAATGAACAAAATATTTGGTCCCGATGAATTAATTAAATTGGGTTACAACTGTATAAATTTTCTCTTTTTATTCTATAAATAAATACATATATGTGTATATATATCAGAGATAAACATTTGAGGATTTAAAATTATGCATGCATATTTATCTAATTTTACTCATTTTATAAATTAATGTTAGAAAATGATCTGCATAATAAATAAAAAAAAGTAGAATAATAGTAATACAATAATTATATTAACTTAAAATTTTGGCTTTGAAAGAAAAAGTAATAACTTTCACTCAAAAACATAAAATTTAAGACATTCAAACCTCTTTCTGTCATCTGTGTTTCGTATGAGTTCTCCTTTATAATCTGAATGTGTAGAACCTCGAGGCACAACACCAGCTATGAAATCTTGAAGATCAGGTCCAGAAGCAATCTTTTTTGAAGAGCTTCGCCGATATAAAAATAATAAACGATTTCTACTGGTGATTTTAACATCATTCTAAGGAAATTAGCAGCATATTAGTACACAGTTTAAAATTCAGGATATTTCTTCAAAACACAAAGTCAATTTTGTGTGAACTCAAATATTATGATAAGTATTACATATTCTTCACATTTTACGCGAATGAACTATGATAAAGAACATTTTGTATACATAAAAGCGAAGCATATATAAAAAATCATGGCAAATCGTAATTTTAATCTTTCTTGTTATTAGATGAATAGTTCATACTTTAACACAGTTAAAAAATAAAGTACAACCCCGATAACAAGAAAATATAACCAAAACCAACCTTTATATTTAAATTATACAATATTCTTACGTGAGAAAACATTTCAATACAATAAGTCATTAAAATATATCACAAAAAAATTCAACTACAGTATATACATCCTGACAGAAATCTGTTTTAACAATCCTTTATATAATTGTTCTAGCTAGAACGTTAAGATCAAATGGAAAAAAAAGTATATAAAAATATCAGCAAAAAGAATGAATGGTTCAGCCAAAATACAGAAAAAGAAAAATATCGAACAATTATAGAAATATATCGAAAAGCTACGTGTGATTTACTTATCTAATATTTACTCAGATTATGAAATTTTTAACAAAATATATTAAAGCATGAACAAAATTTCTTATATGTATGTAAATATATATATGTATTAAAAATTAATAATTACTATCTTGCTTTAACAATTTAGCGTATACAGTCTGTTAGTTTTTAATTATACTATATATATAACAATATATATCTCTGTTTACTTACAAGCTTTTGGAATGCATAACATTGAATACAGCGCGCCGCCATTTTAAACTATAACAGCGCCATCTAGTGAAACATGTGAAATTTAACTATAAATATGATAATATCGAGAGGGTCTGAGTTAGAAATGGATGCGGGTGATCAAAAAGCAGGTGTTATTAACGTCATCGTTTTTGACATGAAAGGGCACTTCATTCAGCACTGAAAGAAGAATATTCGCTCGAAATATTGTGCGGAATAGGAAACAGGTAAGAGATAAGCTTTTTCAAGTAAAAAAATACCCTCCTAAGTTATCTAATAATTTTGTTTCTCTGCTAAGCCTGACTCAATGCGAGGAAGCACTATACGCAGGGTTTGAATAACCGTTATTGCGACAAATATTTTGTCTTTTGGACTTGAATCTGGGTTTACGCATGGAGTTGAAATAAGTAGAACAATTGCTATCGGCTTTATATATTTATGTTTTATCTCCAAAATATGATAGAGCCATATTTTATAAATAAAAATAAATTTTTCATAAAATTCAATATTTATTTAATTTGAAAATAAGCATATAATAAACTACGAAAATTAAAATTTTAATTACATTAAATTTTTTAATTGTCATATTAATTTTATAGATGTGTATTCATATCATATATAAGAAAAGAAACATTAATTAATTCTGCAAAAGTTAATTTCTTAACAAACAATTGAATTTTTAAAGAGTAATGATAAAATTTGTAAAATTTTGCCTTTAAGAATTATATATATATATATATATATATATATATATATAAACTCTGAAATATACTTCCCTTTTAAAATCGAAGGACTTTCCTTTTTCCCCCCTTAAAAATGAAGTATTTTATATCAGTTATAAAATTATACTATGGAAATACATTGAATTAAAAAAAAATCTTTGACTGTAAAATGCAACTGTTTAACTATTTTTAATTAAAAAATGTTGTGAGAAAAAGTATTCTAAAATGAACTGAAATCTGTTGAAAGCAAGAACATTCACCTTTTAAGAAATAAGTATAAAAATTAATAAAGCGTGTGAATGTGAATAAAAAATTTATCTGTACTAGTTTTTGACTTTCAAAAGACATACACTGCAAGGAATTTAAAATTAAAAAAAAAAAAAAATTTTTTTAATTTGAAATTTACTTCTGAAGAATTGTGATTGTAATTATATTTAATTACGTATTTATATAGTGTGATAATAATCTTTTTATTCAAATTGTGGTAGAACTGTTTAAATGTTCAAAAAAATATTTTAATATTAAAATCTGAATTAGTTACAATCAATACTGGATTTAAGTAAAGGTGATTACTCTGACAGAATCAAAGCACATCGGATTAATTTAATTTGGGGGCTACATTTTTAAAATAGCATTTAAAAAAATCTAAGAGACATTGAAATACACTATTTTTCTATGATTTTGAAATCTTAAGCTTTAAGAAACAGAACGAAAAAAGCATTCAAACGGTGCTATTTCCGTAATTCCTTTGGAATATAACTTTTAAATTATTTATTTTTCTCAATTTAAGGTTATAATTCTTTAAAAAATTTCAAAATTCATTTTTTAGAAAACATTTATTTTTAGAAAAATAACTGTAAAAAATAGCATAATAATAAACAATAAGATTACCAATCTCAACTTTAACTGAATATGTCTATCATTTCCTCCATCTTTTAGAAGTTCGCTCGGCATTTATATTTTATTAAAATAAATTATTGATTTCCATTTTTTACGTTCTTTCACATCATCAAAAAATTGAATTATACTGCATGCAAAGTAAGTTGTTATTCAAAACTTGTTACACAAATAAATATTGTAATCCATTTTTTTATTTGTACAAATTTAATGACGGTGTAACAGATTTTTTTATTATTTCGATCAGATGCAGACAAAACATACGCTTTACACAGAGCCATGAATAAATATTTTCCTTGTTTAGTTTTAGTCCAAAAAAACGTAGTCTTTCCATATAATTTCTTCATTCATCCTAATCCCCCTTAAAAAAATTATGTCACGCATATTCAACCTGTTAGTTTTGTGAGAACCAACACAAATCAATTTTCCTGGTTCACGTTTGAATGAATGTTACACAATCATATAATGATAACTTAGATCAACCGAGATAACTTTTTTTTTTAACAAAGAGGATTGAAGCAAAAAGAGTACTTCTCACGTCAAGTAGGATGTGGCAAAAGTCATATGAATTATAGTAATGTGATTAAGGCTGTGGAATTGATCGAACATAACACACAAATATTTAGAATGAAATGAAGTTCTGTCTAGACCGATCTTAGACGTCGGCAAAGACGAGAGCACTAAGTATGTGTATAAATGACAGATTTTTTTTTTTTTTTAAAGGAGTCCGTAAGACACGTGTTTCTCTTTTTGCAAGTCAAATTCAACACGATTAAGTCGATCTTAAGAATTGCAGTACTGAAGTATTGATTTGCAGTTTTTCTTTTCTATCTTATTAGGAATTTAAAAAAAAGAGCGAAAAATTAATTTATATTGCAGCGTCGTAATATTAAAAAAAAAAGAAATCGAATCAATTTCTAAATTTCAAAAGTATCAAATTCAATCGAAACTATTGCAAATCTTTCCAAAATGTCTGCATTTTTGAAGATTAACAATGAATTTTAGAAAGAAATTATTAAGCAAAATTTAATAAAAAATGTTGTTTTTCCTATATTTATTTTTACATCGGCGAAGTAATATCTAATCAAAATTGTAGGTCATTTAGCCACAAGAAGCGTTACTAGGATGCACTACTATTTGCAATAGCTTTCATATCCTTTGATTTTGCGGCACGTTAAAGATCCCTGAGTGTCTGTTTGGAATGGGTGCTCTAGACAAAATTAAATTCCTAGTACAATTTCGCATCGTCAGAGCATAAGTGCCTCCTTCTGGGGAGGAAACTGGGTTTCAAAATGACATTGTGGCAATTTGTTTCCACCTATATGGTACCACACTAAAAAAAAAGTAATACCAGCTCCCGGAGGACTAGGTCTGCAATGATGAATACCAATCTGTAGCCCCATTTGAAAAAGAGAATTTTTACATCAAAAAGGATTTATATGACCACAAACAATAGATCGGATAAAATTGTTTGAATAAATATCGTATGTGGATTCATGGAAACTTACATGAACGGGATAAAAGCAAAAGATGGAATCATCGAAATTCGTATGATTTATAATTATTATAATTTTTTACAAAAATGTAATAAAGTGTCAAGATAATTTAACTTAACGCATCTTTTTATATCACTATTACAAAGGGCTTATGATTTCATATGATTTTTTTTACAGTAACTAAGATTTATTTGTGTGTGGAGAGGATTTACAAATTTCATTATTCGTAATTGAGAAATTCCCAGTTTTCGATACTTTAATGTTCTTTACGGATGTATGATGGCCAGAAGAGGCTAGAATTTTTTAATATATTATCTTACAATAATTTAGGATTATTTTTATTGATAATTCTGTAGATATAATTAGTATACGACCTGCTAAAATTGAAATAATTGTGGTAAGGTAGACATCCATTGAAGATTGTAGTGTTCGCATACCAGCTATCCCATATGCAAATATTTTTATTTCACTTTTTCATAGGCTGAAGGATATTATTTTCCTCCAATAGTGATTCGTTGCAAACCCATATTTGAGAAAAAGAGTTGTAAAAAAAAACTGATTGAAAAGGAAACTTTACCTTCGATTCCATAATTCAAGCTGTTATTTCCACAACTTCAAAAAAACTACATAAACTAAAAGAAAGATTTATAATTTTTTGCAAAAATTTCAAAAAGTAATTCAGTTACGAATTTTCAGTGTTTTTAAACGTTATATGAAATAAGCGTTATACTTGAAATAAACAGTGCTCACACAGTGAGAATAAACAGTATATAATGAACATACAATATTAGTTCCCGTTATGGAATTCGAAATCAGAAGAATTGTGATTACAGTTTGTTGTTTTTACATCTCAAAAATAACAATTAAAAAGCATAAAATGGCATAAAACTTTATTAATTATTAATTCTCTGGTTATTTAGTAGTTATCTAATCTCTAAAACTCTTAAATGTAATAATTCAAAGCCATTTTTATTTTCACGAAAGTTAGAACAACATCAAAATTCTATTGTTGCCATTTGCAATTTTAAGTTTCTACATGCATCAAAAACAAAGATAATAATCAGGTAGATGATCAACACCTGACAATATTGCTACAGATTATAAATTTGACATTAACTTTCTTACTGATTGTAAAAACATTCATATCAACCCATATTTAAGCGATATGATATTAGTAATACATCTACATTAACATGAAACAAGATGGTATCGTTTAAGAATTACTAGTTAATATTTTGTTTTTAGTTGAATGAAAAATAATTTCTTATTAAAGACTAAATATTTTCGTAGGTCAAAAAACAATCGTTTGTGGGTAAATAAATTTTTCAACAATTTAAGTTCTTTTGTGTATTTCCACATTTTTCGTAAATTCTTTCACTCTACAATTATGTATTAATTAAAAACCATTAAGTCTTATGGATGGAAACTGAAAACACACACAAAATTTTTATAATTAATCCGTGTATTATTTTACGAATACAACGTACACACTATTTTGAGGCAGTTAGATTGTTTACCAACTCGAGTTGGTATTGTAAAGCAAGTAGCACCTTCAGAAAATATATTCTGTCTTCGTTTTCCTCAAAACAAATGGCGCTGGTGACTCCTGTGCTATCTATCCTCTTTCAGTGCACGTATAACTCCGGGGGACTATAACATTAAGTGTTAAAAGTAAACCAATTTAAATGTATTTCGTGCCCTGGGCCTCAAATTATGTTTACTTAGATTTACGTATTAAATAAATATGTTAAAAATTTGTTGAACTAATCGAACACACAAACCAATCGTGAGCAAATAGTGTCTTGAAACAACATGCAGATTTTTTCAATTTAAATGTGATTGAGAATTAATTTAGAATTTTTTATATAAATGAGAGCTGAAGTTTTGGATGTGGAAAACATGGTGAGCTTCAATGGCGTACTCAAGGGTGTGATTTAGAGATTCAAACCCATTCCATAGACTAACAGGTTTTTAATTTTTAGTGTAAAGATTACGTCTGAGTGCTTTTGTCTATGCTATTTATAAATATAGCCCCTCCCATGAAAGTAGCGTATACACCAGTGATGTACACAAAGGTGGGATTTGGGGATTCAAACCCATCTCATAAATAAGCAGATTATTAATTTTTAGCAAAAAGATAACATCTGGGTACTTTCGTCTTGTTTTTTTTAACCAGTTAACTTTGGCGCCCCCGTTTGAGAGCGTGGAATTATGTGTGTTACTGAAATTGAGCGATGACGAATATACTCGTTAATCACGCAGTAAGTGTCGCTGGTAAAATATTGGATAGGAAAAAATTGGTTTATTTGCAAAAATTTCCAATTTTAATATTACTATTTACTATTTGATTAACATAAACGTATATTGCATACATAATACTAAAAAAAAAATGAGAAAAATTAAATACTCATAAAAGTAAGTAGGTAGTACGTTACAACAATAATAAAGGACCCTTAGGGTTCCTCCAGCTGATGGACACTTGGTCTATTAAGCAATTTAGTTCGGTCTCAAGTTCATGAGGTCAACGGTCCTTCCGGCCGTAAACTTTTATCGATATTGTTACGCTGATCGGGGTTCGAAGATTTTATGCAAAATCAGTCGTAAACAACAAGGCAATTCTTTAAGAGCGATAAGTATTTATTGTCGTAAATCAATCCTTAAAAATACAGGATTCAACAGCCAAATTCGTAGAATAAATATCAGTAGGATTTCACAGCTTCAACAGCACTCAGACACAATTATTAGTGTCTAACATACACGTACGTAAAAGATTATCCACAGGCACCGTTCGCAATATTGAACAGTCGAGCTAATCGCTCGTTCTCACGGTTAAGGAAAGTTTACTAATTGCTAGTCAAAACCAGACTCACTACTCGCTGGTTGAGACCAGACTCACCGTTACGGTGAGTATCGCTCTATTTATTGCCGGGGAGGAAACTTCGAGACGGATGCGCTTGCGTCATAGATCGTGAAATTAGTGGATTTCTCCACTAATTTCTAGAAAAATCCAGAGAATTCCAAACTTGCCAAAATGGTCGCCATCGATCGCCAAAAACGATGCCAACTTGGCTCTATTGCTAAGATTTCGCCAAGTTCCCATTGAAACGCCATTATAACGTAAAGGACGGCGTTGCTTGTGAATATTACAGTTTTAACATAATATAGCAGTGTAATATAAATGCATTACGCATCTAAATATAGATTATTTACACTATTTTACAAAATTCGTAACAATATTTATGAATTTTAGTGAGACCGACAAAATTCCCGGACTGAGAGATCCAAACGCACACTGATTTACTTAATTCTTTGCTGATAAAAATTTTCTACCTGTCTTGACACTCAGAAAGTTCTGGAGTAGGTAGGTTCTGTAAAGCTGATCACAGTTCTCTTACCAGAAAGCATTCTTGCCCCTTTCCCACCCCAATAAAATAACTATTCTTTACGCAGCACGGCATTGGGCCATTCTTCTAATCTTAGCACGTACATCAAAAAATTGCCATTTATACCACTCGATATCTAGGTAACTTCGGTCCAGCAGCTATCAATATGTTCAGCACCTAGTCGAAGTCACGCATTTGTCCCATGGCTGACCCTGCCTGAAGGAACCCTGTTGTAAATCAACTTTCCGACTTTTGCCTTCCTTTTAGGCTAAGATCTAAAAAACATTATCATCGCACATAAATAAATTCGTTATGTGAACTTATACGCTGTTTTAGCCGGTGCATACGAGAACGCATGGGCTCATCTTAACTTTTTCATACTTTTTATTTAATTGTTTTATATACTCCGGTCTGACCTCAAAATATTCTAAACTTCTTGAAATTTGAAAATGTTTTGTTTTCCTCGTAAATTACAATCTAAATAGCAGAGGGTCATTACTTTTTAAGCATGACGAGTTTTCTCGTCATGATGCAAAATCCTGCAACTTGTCCATGACAGTTAATTGGTAAAAATCTATAACCCCTCCCCTAAGAGTAGTCTGAGTACGCCAATGGTGTACATTACTGGTGAGCCTTGTTCGAAAAGTTATACTTTATGAATCATCGATTAAGGTATCCAACTGCCCTAAAAGTGAGAATTTTGCCAAAAATTAACATTTTTGTTATGATTTTATTTTATAGGCCATCTTATTAGCTTTATAAAAATATCGAGTTTATTATTTTCCGTTGACTAGAACAAATACTTCAAGTGTTTTAGTAAAAGCAGATGCCATTCTTTGAAGCAAGATATGTCATAGTTTAAAACGCGCTTTACTCGAAACGTGTTTTTTTGAAAAAGATCAAACGGGGCAGCGATTGCTCAAAAAGTTTTGAAAATAATTAACTGAAATTTCTTGTGTATGTTCTGTATAATATAGTAGAAGTGTTTTAACCTTCCGATTTATCAATCACAGTTTTATTACAAAATTTACAGTCGCTTATGTTAATATAATCACTGCTGTTTTAAGCAATTTCATATAATAACTAAGGTAAAGTGCTCTAGTTTTTGTAAAAATTAAAATATCTCTTATCCTGAAGGTTATTTCAAAAATGAATAACATAGCAACACATCAAAATTGAAAAATTGAAAATTTGTTCATAAACTTGTGGTGGCTGAGTCCTATTTTGGACCCCGCTCACTCTGCCTGGCACGTCTCTAAGTGTGGGAGGAAACATATAATCACCAACAAATGCCATTACAACTAATACATTTATTCAGGACTGACAAACACTTAAACAATCACAAGTTTAATTATAAGAAGAAACCTAGGAGTGATTCCCTAATACGTCGATTAATCATAACACTCAATTCTAATACTCAATTCTAATATTCAATTCTAATACTATATTCTAATATTCAATTCTAAGAAAACCCATCTACGAGAATAGACAAGGAGACGAACACTAACTGACCTCAGGTCGGTACTGATTCTATTATCCTCAATAGTCAATCTAACAATTTACTCTTATAATTTATATCTATTAAACGCGCGCTAAGTTCGTGAAGTAATTCTCCGGCGTTACTTACGTGCAGGTTGGCAACTCCTTCTCCTCTACATTTACAAAATCTATTGACTTTATATAGTCGAACTAATTAACATATAACTATCTCGTGTTTTTCCTGAAAAGGCTGTGAAATAGTATAGATGCTAGCCCCAAAGTTTCCCAAGAGGATTAGTACTGAAATCTCGCGAATAGCCCCGTCACAGCCCCCTCCAAGAAAAGAAAAACGGGATTTATAAAAGGGTCTTAATGGCCCGATATAAATTACGTTGAAAAATTTCAGTCTTAAACTACCTAGACATCTTAAAATATAGTTTAGCATTAACTTTTGTATAACAATACTCTAAAAAAACACTCAAAACTACTAGCTCAAATTTTAATCACTCCGATATTTACCACTTTTACATTCATTATATAAGATGTACCCCATTTGGGCGAGGACCAAGGAAAAACCTCCCACTGGAGGGGAAAACCCGGCCGTACACAACACGAAAAACTTAAATGTTTTAATATATCTCGAGTTATTCTTCAACACCTAAATCTTCAAAACATCAGGGTCAGCCACCCTGAAATGAGAACTGGATTTGTGGACGTACAACAAATTTTTTTGAACACTATATACATACACAACAACATTGAATTCACACATATTTAAATTGTCAATTACTTTACAAATTTCATCTGGTTTCAGAAAAACTCCCATTCCAGTGGCGTAGCGCTGTTAGTGTTATGGTTAATTTCCTCTTTACGCCGCGAGCCCAAAAACCAGATATATACTAATATACCCATCAATATGCCTATATATACACAATTATATACAATTTTCAAAACATTCAATATAAACAAACAATACAATGAATTCTCGCCCCCTTAGCCAAGCCTTTTCATGTAGGAAACAAATGTAAACACACATATGCTTTCCACAATTTAGAATATATTTAGATATAAAGAAGTTCATTTTTCACTCAACGTAGTATGACTTTTGCACCTAGTCATCATTAACAAAACAAGACTTGCTCCTTGCAAAAATTCACCTGATTGCCTGTCAGTAAAAATATAAATGAAACAATACAACCTGGCTAATATCTTGTTCCTCTTCTTTCTCTGATGTCTCCAATCTGCACCTCCAGCGATGTGGACCTTCTGCTGCGTAGACTCTCCTCTGGTTCCTGGCAACCTGGTCTATACTGTCGGAGACTCCTCAGATTATAGTGGTGGTCTCGTCCTTCTTGATCTCTTCTAGATCGGGTTGATCCTTCCTGGTTTGGCAATAATTCTACTGGCGATCTTGACCTGGCTTTCCCATGCACTTCTCTGCCGTCTCTGGAATTGCGTAGGGTGGACCTTTTCTGTTATCTCCGTCTCGGTTGAAGTAGCCTGTTTTTCTCTGGCTGCTGACGATCTCTTTCTGGAACTTGTCTACCGTAGCGATCTTCTATTTTTTTTCTTTTCCATATCTGTTTAGTCGGCGCGATGGAGGACGGGAGCCTTCGCTTGTTGACCTCTCTGTGAATGGGTTTTCTTTTACTCCTCGGCCCCTCTGAAAGTGACTCCGGTTTTTTTTCTTTTCCACCTTCTTGAGTGTTGGTTCATCCTTTTCTTCTGTTGGGCCACTTCAGACATTGGTTCTGGAATCGCCCTCTTACACCGCCTTTTGGTCAGCTCGTGTTCGCTCTTCTTTGTCTCTCTCTGATTACTTTTATTCCCTACACTAGTATTCTCTTTCCTCTCTTGTATCTGTCTTCCACCCGACTCATTACTCCTAAAGCCTTGTGACCTATCTAACCCATATCGACTATCTTCAAAGCTACTCGACTGATACTCGGATCCTCTGCTAACTGAACAATCAACCTCCACAACACCTTTATCACTTTTTCTCTGATGGTAAATTCGCACTTGGTCTATATTGACTGTAGTTCTTCTACCAGCCTTCCAAATTACAACATTATTGTTTTTAACACTTACGACTCTATACGGACCCTCAAACTTTGGACAGAATTTTGCTGCCACCTTTTTACTGGCAGAGCGTATAGGATGAGTTTCGACGAACACTAAATTATCGACCTTAATGTTAATTTCGCGTCTCCTTTTATTGTAATACTTCGCCCACTTTTCCTGCTTTTTCTTCGTATTCTGCCTAGCTTCCTGAAACACCTTTTCAATATTCCCAACCACAAATTCTGTTCCATCCGTCACCAACGCAAGTTTTTGAAACGGGGTAATAAGTTTCCTGCCCAAAAATAATTCTGCTAGGGTCTTTCCAGTGGTTTCGTGAACTGCCGTTCTTAATGCATACGCGAATTCACTTAGAAACTTGTCCCAGGTTTCGTGATTATAATTTACAAAAGAAGCAATCATTTGTAATAAATCGCGATTAACTCGTTCCGTTCTATTTGATTGAGGTCAATACACGACTGTTTTGACATGCTCTTTATATCTAATCTAGTACTTAAATGCTCAAAAACTTCGGATATAAATTGGGGGCCGTTGTCGCTAATTAGTTTTATTGGAGCTCCATATCGCGAAATATAATTTTCGAATAGGGTATTGCCGATTATTTTTGCAGACGCATTTCTGAGGGGTATTATTTCCAACCACTTCGTAAAATGATCCGTTATCATTAAAATATACCTATATCTTTCAGGTTTCGATGCTGGGTAGGGGCCTAACAAATCTAATGAAACTATTTCATTTGAATAATTAGTTATAATCGGTATTAAATGACCGGCTGGTAACGCGTTCTTATAGTTAAATTTCTGGCACGTATCACATGTCAAAACATAATCATGTATCGCCCTTCGCATATAAGGAAAATAACAAGCATCCTTCACGCGTAAATATATTTTCCTCTTCCCGAGGTGTCCAGCCATAGGCTTATCATGAAATTCGCGCATTGTCGCACCTCGCATTGACTTTGGAATATATACTCTCATTTCTCCGAGAGAGGATGCGTACTTCGCATAAAATAATAAGCCTTCAATTATTTTGAAATCATGAGACCAGTTTCCGCAGACTCCCCGCATTTACCGTACTGTCATCGGGGTTTTGTAAACAACGATAAATGTGGCCTAGCTCAGGGTTCTGCCTTTGTTCGCCAATCAATTGCTCCCTTGACGAAAGTACCAAATCTCTAATAACTGCACACACGCTATATTGTTATCTTCAAAACTTTCCTCGCTTTTTGTATTTAAAAGATCAATTTCTAAATTCTCCTCAACGATTTTTATTTTTTCGATTTGCGAATCCGGAATCGCTAATGATTTCTCATCGAAATTCATAGTTATTTTTGAGTTTCGAATGAAATCGATACCTAAAATGCAGGGATATTCTAGATTCGCTAATATATGAAAATCCCACTTTTTCTTGAATTCTCTCTTCTCTCTCTTATTCGTATCTCTAATTCTACCGTCCCTACATTGTTGCAACAGGCGCCTTGAGCTGTTATAACTTTTGTGTTTGATTTTTTAACTGGCTTAAGAGAAATATGCCCGATACGTTTCTTCAGAGATGAACGACTTCTCGGCCCCAGTACCCCATAATGCCTTAGTGAAGATATCATTCACTAAAATGGGCACGTACGGAAGTTCTACAGGGGACATTCGTAAAGCAGAAACCCTTATAGGAGGTTTCTCATCAACATGCGATCGATCCTGATTTCGAACGCTTAAAAATTTAAATTTTTATGACTACCCATATTCCAATGATTATTCGACCCTCGTTCAAAATTATCACTCGGACCCCTATTTCTAAACTGATTTCGTCCCCCACGATTCTCGAACCCGCGATGATTCCTATCAATACGGTTCCTGTTCTCGAACCCCTGATTATCATGGTTCCTCTGGGGTCTCGTCCCATAGGAAGTTCTATAACCCTGTCTCCTATCATTTTGACGTTCGACTACTCCACTATCTCTCCAATTTCTACTTGTACGACCTTCGGCAGACCTCCCACTCGCATCCCAAACTCGTCTTTCACTATTATTATTACTCGAACCCTGATTGTCTCTCCTCAAATATCTATCCTCGTACTTCGTTATCATTTGAAGTAACTGCAATTGAGTAGTTGGATTTCTAATCTCTATGTATTCCATCAATTGTGGTTCCAAACGGGCAATAATGTGGTCTATTAAATTAGTTTCAGACATATTTAGTCCCAACCTTTTGTGTATTTTGAGCAGGTCATAGATAAAATCAGAAGGAGCCTGACCGTGACCCTGATACGACGAATAGAACCTGACTTCCAATTCAGTCTTATTCCTAACCACCGAGAAATTTTATGTCAAAGCTTTTAATTGCGCAAAATCCGTAGCATTCCCTTTCACTATCGAGGACCCGATAACTTCATACCAGTCCAACGCACGTCCTCTGAGACGCCCTTTGAGATAAGAACATGCCAAATTGTTAGGTATCTCATAAAACCTAACATTACTGTCTATATATTCCAAAAATTCCGCTATATTCTAAACTCCGGAAAAACAAATATCAGGCAAGAGCCTAAAATTGGACCCGACTCCCATCTCGGGGTTAAGGGAGATATGTCCTGAGGACAAACCCGTTGGGTGCCATTGTCGTGGCTGAGTCCTATTTTGGACCCCGTTCACTCCGCATGGCGCGTCTCTAAGTGTGGGAGGAAACATATAATCACCAACAAATGCCATTACAACTAATATATTTATTCAGGACTGACAAACACTTATACAATCACAAGTTTAATTATAAGAAGAAACCTAGGAGTGATTCCCTAATACGTCGATTAATCCTAACACTCAATTCTAATACTCAATTCTAATATTCAGTTCTAATATTCAATTCTAATATTCAATTCTAATATTCAATTCTAAGTAAACCCGTCTACCAGAATGGACAAGGAGACGAACACTAACTGACCTCAGGTCGATACTGATTCTATTATCCTCAATAGTCAATCTAACAATTTACTCTTATAATTTATATCTATTAAACGCGCGCTAAGTTCGTGAAGTAATTCTCCGGCGTTACTTACGTGCAGCTTGGCAACTCCTTCTCCTCTACATTTACAAAATCTATATAGACTTTATATAGTCGAACTAATTAACATATAACTATCTCGTGTTTTTCCTGAAAAGGCTGTGAAATAGTATAAATGCTAGCCCCAAAGTTTCCCAAGAGGATTAGTACTGAAATCTCGCGAATAGCCCCGTCACAAACATTTGGTACAGAATGGGCCCCGTTTATGTTATTTCTTGTAAATTTTTACCCATTTGTTCCCATTTTAGTAATAATAATATTTTTGTTTTTCTCTTTTAAATTTTAGCATATTTTTCTTAAAATGTACTAAACAAATCTAAAAACAATTTTAAAAAATCCCCATATCTCCATTTAAAAAAAAGTTGCCGCAAGTGGTCGGATACCTTAATTACCTTTACAATTATGAATTGAAAAATTAAACTAAAATGCTTCAATAGATGAATAAGCAGTTTCTTTTATCGAATAGTTTGAATATTCTTGGGGAACTATTACTTACCTTTTTAACATATAATTTGGCCGAGATATCCTGATTGTTGATTAAATATGAATTTATATCTATGCTTATTGATTCATGTTTCCGTGTCTTTTGTTTTTATGAATGATTAAAAAGTATTAAATTTTGAATCTAAAAAGTTCAGTTAAAATGTGAAATAGTGAGTGAGTGATTTTGGGGTTTATTGGCGCAAGAGCCGATTTCGGCTATACTGCGCCAAACATTTGTTTTAATATCTGTGGTCTAGAGGGGAAGAGAAAGAAAGAATGAATTGAATGACAAGAAAGAGGGTCGAAAATAGAGAAGGATCACTAGGGTACCCCGGGTTCGTGAAGCCCGTGTTTACCAAAGACAGTAAACCCCGTGGGAAAAGGAAAAGATCACTAGGGCACCTCGGGACTGTGACACCCGTACTACCTAAAGAAGGTGAGCCCCCTGAGGGGTAAAATGTGAAATAACGGAACACTATAAACCAGTCATTCATATCAAAGACTATTCGTTTCCAGATCTGAAATTTTTTTTAAAGAAGTAATAATATTAAAAATATATTAATACACTCTCTTATAGAATTTATTTCTGATAATATGTAATTAAAGGAATTTCTTTGCAGAAGAAAATAGATAATAAAAAGGCATAAAATGCCTGCAAAAATGAAAAAAAAATATATATAATGTATATCTTTAATAAAACGTTACTGGAAATTTTTTTTTATCTTTAAGTAAACATCTATTTTTTTATTTCAGTTTATTAGTTGTAAATATTTTATTATGCTATTATTTTTCAAAATTCCTGGAAAAGAAGTTATTATTATTTTAGTATTATTTTATTATCCGTTAGTATTGAAAAATAATTCAGAAGCTGATGACATTTTTTTAAAATTTCAAAATATCTAAGCTGTGTGTCATGTTGCTAAAAATAAAAACATCTGATTCTATCTTTTATTTTTCTTAAAAACTTTACTTTATAATAAAATACATTGAGTTTTACTAGAGAAGCTTAGTGCTTATATAAATTTTCAATTTTGAGCTAATATTTCTTTCTTTGCTTTATTTTTTATCCTGAAAGGAAATATGATATGTAAATTTTCAAATTTGAGTTACAATATGTTTTTCTTTCCTTCCTTTTTTTCCATGAATATGCCATATTCGGGATAAATTTTGCTACATTGATGTATTTAATTCGCTTGAATTAGCATTTAGTTCATGGAAAAGAAATAAAAATGTTTTATATTTTATACTGAGAAAGGTCTTTGTTATCCGACTATCTTTTAAGAATCCTATTGCGTTATATTGAGTTTAGCAATTCTTCAAAACAGTTTATTGAGTTTAGCAATTCTTTTAATCATGTTCAACCATGTCGAGTATGTATGACGTTAGTGACGCGAGTTTAAACACTGATGAAAAAATAAAGAACTAACTCTATAAAATGCACAAACATTTAGAAATTTATATTTATAAGAAAATCTAAAAGAAAAATTCTTAACCATTTCTTTTAAAGTATAGAAAATTATTAAAAGAGATATATGTATACAAATTACCCTTTTGAATAATTAATGTGTATCACGAAACCATCTCTTCCTCATGTTGTCCGAGGTGAAGGTTTCTCATTATTGAAATTCTCTAGGGAATCCGAACGCAGCATGGATAGAGATGCCTTTGATTTAATACTTGAAATGATTACAAATAAGTGTAATAATAATGATTTAATTTTATTAATCAAACTAGAATATGTGACTGTGTGATATGCTTACGAGATATACAGAGAAGACATGTTAAAGGGAATAATAAGCTTTTCAACTAAACTCAACGTGATGCAACCCCAAACCTATGGGGAGTCAATAACAGGTGGGAACGCTGAATTCCAAATATTGATACGACGATGTGGCTAAACAATGCTTCTCAAATTTTTAGTATTTGCGACCTGATTTTCAAACATAATTTTCAGCAGGCTAACAATAACAATGTATTGAATGCATTTATTCTGTACTGTGACGTTAAAGCTATAATACAACCTTAACCCTTCGTCGGGTGCACCTTTGAACGAAACATAATCAGGCCCACCGGGCCTGAGAGGCAACCGACATATTTTAATTTTCTCCCCTTCCCCCTGATCAATTTTAATTCAAAACACCGGAAAAGGAAAGGGAATCGTGCGAAAAAGAACAATTTATTTAACAAAATGAAGCTTAAACTAAAATAATCAAAATTTGCTAATTTGACACAAAGTGCTTTTTGAAGGCCTCTCAGGCCAGCTGCGCACGACGGAGAATTAATTATAAACCGTACAAATTATGAAAAGAAGAATTACATTTTGTGTATGTTACTTTTAAGTAATATGCTTTAAGTAAGTTAATTTTAAGTAATAGGATAAGAGTATTATCTTACTTTTCCTTTCTACATTTATAAGTATGATATATCAGTGTAAATTTAATTTTATTTTTTTAGTATATCAGAATGTAAGAAAATTTGTTTTGTGCTTCCTTTCAGTGAATTTTTTTTTAAATCTTTTATTTTCGACTTTTTGATAGGCTCGCGACCTCAATTAGAGATAGCAAGCCCCCTAGGGGGCGCGAACCACAGTTGAAAATCACTGGGCTATAGGATCCACGAATATGCTCTGATAGGAAGCAATAGCATTCACAATCTACCTCACTGACTGAAATCCATACAATTAATATACTATTAGGTAGTGACGTTCACTTGTATTGAGGCATTCTAACTAAAAGTGCAAATTTTGTTGGACGGACGAAAACCCGAGAGATAGACCTCGAGAATGGCCCATTGTTACAAGTGTCGCTTGTATTTAACTAAGAAACAAAAGAAAATATCTCATGTGGCACCAATACCCCTCATGTTGCATTATAAGTCCAATGTTAATAAACGCTCACTTATATCCTTTAGATTTCATTAATTTATTCCTGTTTCCTCATTCTGAACACTTTGTTGAGAGATGCATCTTACGATGATGGTCGTCAATTCCCTGATTCAACAATACTTGATAGGTTTGCTTGAAAAACATTAATTAAATTTAATGAAGGTATATATTTTTTAAACTTCGAACATGTGCGAAATCGGAAAATTTTCTACCGATATTATCTTGTCTCTTATGTGTCTCTAAGCTTTCATGTCTGTAAAAAATTATAATGGGAAAAAAATAAAATGAATTAAATGTGTTAGAACAACTACTTGATGTCGTTTCATAAAAGATAAATATTTAAGATCAGGAAAATTATAAATATTTATAAGGAAGCAAAATATTTATTCCGATTTAGAAAAATCGTTAGAGCGAAAGAGAAAGAAAGTGTCTTACTCTCAGCCTCCTAACTTATATATGTATTTTAAAGAAATTTAGTCCTTTTGAATTGATTTAATTTTATTTCGTTATAATTACATTTGTTCAACTCAACCAACTGCAACAATTAATCTAATAATATTGAGCTACTGTTAAGGGGGGGGGAGGAAATGACAATTCTAAACTGGTGTTTCTTCATTCCCTTAGTTGCCATATCTCTCTACATTTGGGGTTCAATTAGATTAGAATGTTTCTTCTCCCATTACATCATATAGGGGCTTTATATGGAAGGAAACATCAAATGAACCTTAGTTGTTAATTAAAAGGGACTTTCACCAAATTATAAGGATTCTGCAGGCATATGTTGAGTAGGTTTCCTTTAATATGATTCCAAGAATTAAAATTAGTGTTCTGCCAATTAAAAAAAATTTTTATGTTAGAGGAAATTAAGGGAGAGATCTTTACCTTTGCTCGATATACATAATCCCTATCTAGATAGGCTACGCATTCTAATAGACCATAGTTTTAGCAATGCAATTTTTCTTTTTGATTAGATGAATGGCGTGTATTTTGAATCTGATATTCCTCTTTTTTCCCTCTTTAATACAATATACTATCACTTGAATCGTAATTTTTGTCAATAATACACTATAATATAATATAATTGTTACACTTTAAAATAAATCTAGGCCATCAGCGGAGTCCTACAAAAGTTAAAATTCATAAATTGGTTAATTCCCCTTTTAATATTTAAATCTGAATAAGCTAATATTATAAATATTAATTTGTCATGTTTTTTTGTTATTTCTTATTAATAATTTTTTTTAAAAAAATTATTGAGCCCAGAATTTATATTTGATTGGCAGTGTTAAAATATTTTCATTGTTTTTTTTAATGAGAATATTTGGTTTATTACGATCGTTTTTTATTATAGTGATTAATTTTTTTTTGATTATATATATTTTTAAAACATCTAGTCATTTTATTTTATGTTTCCTTTAATTTATTGCACGTAAATGCTCTTGTTCTTTTTATTATTGATAAAAGAAGTTAAGAAATCTTAACTTAGTGTAAGCGCAGTAATAAAATTTTCCGAACAGAGAGATTACTATCAGACTACTATTATATACACGTATATTAGTATCAAAGAGAGAATTCGTTGCCAAGTGCATGGGTTAAGGAAAGGTTTTGTTATCAATTTATTTTACATTACTGGTGTAAAAGTGTAAACAGAACATCTTAATCTCAACAAAAGGTAGAATAATAATAAAAAGTATAGGTATCTTCAATACATATTTGAGTTTTGACGAGTAATTGAATCAAAAGTAATGCTCTGTTACAGTAGCAAGTATGTATCCTTAAAATCTTTTCATCCATTCGAAAAACGTTTCCGTAATATTATAATCTAGCTGTCTGAAAGATATATATATTTATACATAATCAATACCCTCTTTTCCACTAATTCAAAAAATCGATTCGGTCCATGTCTAATTATGCTATACAAGGAAAGTGTTTTTTTTTAATTTTTTTTTTTATTTAGTACTAAAAATATGCGTACAATATACACGTAACTTTTTTCTTTCTTCGTGAAGTTGCCAGGTCGATCCATTTTTCAAAAAGGATAGTTATTTTTCTTAGAATACGGCCATGTGTTGCTCGAATATGGAATTTAAATGTCTTACGGATTTCTAATGTGGTTTATAGTTCCAAAGTAGAATTTCTAAAACTGCTAGTTTTATCCATTGTTATTTCAACTAAGGGTTAGTAATATAATATTTTTTTTATAAACTGTTTGCTTTTATGCATTTCTATCTTTTGGAATTAAATATGAATAGCTAGCAAAATGTTTTAAAAAAAAAGAAGAAAATGTCAAGAGACTTGTTGGCTTCTAAATGAAATATAATCTTTAAAAAATGTATTCTCATTAATATTTTCTTTTACTTATCTTTCATAGACTCCCGTGTATGCTTTTTATATTATTTTTAATACGAATTAAAAATCATTCATTTTTTTTTTTAATTACTATTATATAGCCTTGTATTAATTTAGTTTTAAGCATAGAATTCTGAAACTTATATGTATAGCCGTGATAACATACAGATCATGGTCCCGAGTGAGTGAGTGAATATTAACGTCCCACTGTTCAGCTACACGAGGGCTTTTGGGGACGGTCAGCGTAAATTTGAACCATGGTCAAGTGACGCGGACGACACCTGAGCTGGCACCCCCCTCTCCTACCTACCACACCACACCACGTTTGAGCTCTCGACAGATTTTACCCGCGTGCATCGCTCCCCTACACGACGGGTCTTCAGTGGCACTGGGATCGAACTCCTGACATGCTAGCCACGATCCGATACCTAGACCACTTGGCTACCGAGGCCACATCAAGGTCCCGAACTCGTGGCCAGCGTTGTCGAGTTGTGGGTTCGAGTCCTGATGCCATTGAAGACCCGCCAAGTTGTGGGGCTGATATACGTATCCTTGTTCACTTCAAGTTCTGACGTTGGTGTGTGTGGGGTGGATGGGGTTGTATGCTTTTAAATATAAACAAATAAAAATCCTCTAGGAATCGTTTTTGCCTGACTGAAAATAATTTCTGTCTCTCATCTATAGTTAGTTTTAAAATATTTTTTCTCTCGAGGAAACGTTATATCGTGTCTCTAAAATGAAATAAATACATATATCCAAATGAAATGATAATTATCTATGAATTTTATTATATAAAATGTTTTATACAAAGGATCTTTTTAAATTTGAATAACTTACATATTATTAATCCTTCAATTTCATAACAATCTTGAAAAAAATTAATTGGTGAAATAAATGGATAAATATTCATGTAAAATAAAGGAAATTTTTTTTTTGATTGTGTGCTGCTTTTCTTGAAATAGAATTTTTGAATAATTGTTTTAAACTCTGAAATATTTTAATGGAGATAGTTTTTAGCGATGTGACATTTTAAATAAATTTTAATGTGAAATGATATTACTGAAAAAAAAATAATTTAACCAAAAGAGTGGATACTTTTGATCATTTAAAATAAACAATATTCTAATCAAAATGAGAGCATTCTGATATTTTTTTCATTCTATAAATTTGTTTTGAGTTAGGAAAAAAAATCTGAAAAAAAAAGGATAAATAAATTATTACTTGCTTATTGTGTAAAAAATAAACATGAAAATTATTTAATATTTTTCAAAATAATTATACTTATGTGATCAATGTTAAGCACATCACAATAGGAAACAAGAATTATATTTTTAATAGAACAAAGAATTATATTTTTTATTTAAACAATTATTGTTCCTCACGAGAGAAAAATCAGTGCGAACAATAAATGCTTGAAAAACTGAAAAATGAAAATGGCTGAGGAAACAGTTACGCGCTTGTACGCGCATGCATGCACATAAAGCAAACTAATTCGAATACGTTAAGGGGACATGGTACGATTTAAGCAAAAAATTTTAATTTAAGGATTTTCAAATTTTTTTTAGTTGCCTCCTATGTGTGTATACTATATAAAACAGATTTTGTGATCAAAATTCCATAAAAAGCTAGGCATTTAATTTTTTAAGGAAAAAACTTCAAATTTGTGAAGTGATTTTAAAATGCTACTCCTCCTACAAAAATTTATGTACAGGTATGAAATTTGATTTACAAGTACCTCAAACTATGCATAATAAAATTTGGTAGGGATTTTGCGATAACATGATTGGTATTCGTACAATACCTTTTTTTATGAATGCGTATTGAAAATTCCTGAAAAAATGTAAAAATTCTGAGTTCAATAACTTTTTTAAAAATTAAGTATTGTAATACTCCCATGTTGTGAAATACTTAGTAATGCAGCCTTTGATGGTTACAGGAACAAGATATTTTTAATGTTCATGAAGCTCCACAACACAAGGAGACACACACACAAACAAAAATACATAATGTAGGAATTAGACATAAAAGCAGGGAAAGGCTTTCCCTGACTCCACGTGTATCCATGGCTCGGGGACCAACCGGCGGGAAAAAGAACTCTGGAAAAAAACGTTCTCCTTTCCCCCAAGAACAAGTAGCGCCACCTGGCTGTCGTTATTTGTCAAGGGAAGGCAGAGTTTAAATGTAACTGTTACAGTATTGCTTTGATTCAAAAATGCATACCAACTTTTGTTACATGTACTATTAGCAGTTGGTAAAAAAAAATTCAAAGCACACAATAGAAAAAATCCTTAGGATTTTAAATGAAGACAAACTAGTTATTTTATCTTTCCGAGATAAGTAAGTTTAAAGTTTTGATTTGCCATAGGGAGGTGAATAAAAACGAACGCAAAAGCTATCATATATATATAATTCTGTGTTTTTTTAGTTTAGAGCATAGGTTCCCAAACTTTTTAGCCTCATAGACCCCTTGACAGGTTTTTCAGTTTGGGGGGTTTCAGTTCCTCATAGACCCCCTACTTACCTAATATGAAATTTGTGCAAATTTATCAACTTAAATGTGTTTTTGACAGCAGGTATAGAGTTAATTACTTTAAAAGATTAAAATTTTTAACTGTAGTGAAGTATAGAATAGTTTAAAACTTAAGAAAATACATGTTAGTTAATTTAATTACTTAGTTAATTAAATTAAAGTTTAATTAATGCATAAAATAACTGAGCAAAACAAACAAATGCTTTTAGAGGGAGTGAGGAATCTGGGGATGCAATAATAAATTTTCAACATTTGGCATCAATCTTACAGGTTTTAACACTAAATATTTTTCCTCGATTAAGTGTCCAGTATTTTCTTCTTTTTTTTTTGTGGAGATTGACAAGCGCACTGAAATTTCTTCTTAATTTGAAAAACAATTAAAAACTTTCTCAAGATATTCCATAATATGGAATAAATAACAGGTATATATATATTTAAAGCTAAAATTGTTGACATCGTTTGTAAACTTTAAGATCTTTGTTAGTGCATATTCCTAGAGCTTAATTCTTATAATCTGACATTTTTTTTAAAGTGACCTTATAAATTCATTGTCTACTGTGGTACTACGATAGTCAAAACATTCTCAAACATAGTTTTAAAATCTAAAAAAGAGCATTTAAATGTTGGCAACGTTCGACATTATGCTTCTTTTTAGCTTAATTCTGGCAAGAAATGCTGAAATGGAATTTGTTTTAATAAAATTTATGCTGTCGCCTTGTAACTGCAATTAAACCTCATTAAATTTAGTAAATAAATCTGTTAAAATAGGTAAGTCTAGTTTCCACTCGATTAAATTTCCTTTTAATATTAGTCACGTGGTTTAAAGAGAGCTACTATCGTAGACCGCCATTTACATCTCATGGACCCCTAAATTATTTTTTGGCTGTCGTGGACCCCTTGAAGATCGCCATAGACCCCTGGGGGTCTATATAGACCACTTTGGGAATCACTGGTCTAGAGCTTTAAAATTTTGTCAGGTTATAGAAAAGTATACAAAAAAAATTTAATTTGATTTTTGACCGATTTTTGTCAATTGAATCGTACTGTGTGTCCCCTTAAAAATACTAATATATACTATCACCTAGACATATGAATCACTTTAGTCCATGTTATTTCAAACTTTAAATATTGCAATGTGTAGATTTTCTTTTCCATATCTGTCTACAACAGTAGGATGAGTAATTGACTCCATTGAAGAAGAGCCCAAAATCGTTACGGTCGAAGGGATCTTTTGTCCCAGTAAAGAGATCAAGTGCGAAACACATCATTCAGGGCTTTAATCTTTCCTATGTATCCATTCATCTTATACTACACATAGGACCTGTTTGTGTGTTCGTCATTGCTAGCTTAAAGATATAAACATGTTTTATGTTATTGTTACAAAATGTATATACTTTGAAAAATATCTACGCTCTTCCACGTTTCCGAGCTTAACTTTAAACATTAAATAAAATTAGGATTCGTATTTTTATTCACATATAATGCTCTTACAAATTTATTTCAACAAATATGCAAATAAATTCAGTATGCGTATATCTAATATGGTTATATGTAACTCTATAATGGATTGAAAACATTTTCTTAAAATTTAATCGAATGAATTTTTAATCGAATTAGACAAAATTTCCTTTTGTGCAGTTACTCCTTAGTTTCATATTATTGTTTGGCATTTTAACACTAAGTTCTTTCATTCCTTTAAATGGAGATTAATGCAAAACATTTGCTATAAAAACAGTTCCTTAACGTGTTATGAGTAAAATTTAATTTAGCTTATATATATATTTTTTTATGCTGATGATTCACAACACAAGTAATCCTTGGGAGAAAATGGGATTAAAATACAGTACATTTGAAAATACATTCGACGTTAAATAAATTGAAGAAAGGCTTTTTGCTCAAAGTTTTAATGTTATTCTTAGATAAATAAGAGATTAATTAAATGAAAACTCTTAATAATATTTATTTCAAAACTCTTAAATGGGGCATTTGGAGTTAGTGAATGAGTAAATATTAATGTCGCCCTATTCAGCTGCACTAGGGCTTTATGGGGTGTTTGGAAATAATGCGAATTATTTTTTTAATAAATATTTTTCTTGAGTTTTTTTGTTTAATATAGTTAGAAAAACTGATTTTCCAGTTTGTGCAGGCTCAATTTTAATTAAATTAGGTGGTTTCATAATATAAGAGACCAATAATAAAAGAAATATAAAGTAATAAACATTTTTATTTTGCATATTTTTTTAAATACACATACGGTGTTAATTATTACATTTGAATAATTTTGTTTCTGTATGAAAAATGCATTTAAAACAATCAATTTTTATTAAATATGCATCGAATTCCCTTTAAAATGTTATGAATTGGTGAGTTGAAACAAATAAAATTAATTGAAAAATCACATTATTACATAAACTGAGCATATTATTTTTAATTTTTAAGAAATATTCACTGCAATGCCTAAAAAACATTTACGAATCTTATTGAAAAAATTTTTGTAAAAAAGGATGATATCTTAGGAACTAAACATCATTTTGCTGTTCAAATGAAGCGTTTTTTAAAGTAAAAGAATAATTACATATTATGAGAAGATGGTAAAAGTTGATTCACGCGAGCAACTTTGATTTTTTATCGGTTTTCATAAAATATCAACAGAAGCATTCTAAATATTTTAGTATGCCAATATTTTTTTTTTTAATTCTGTATTATCTTTTAGAAATTTTTCCAAAAAAAGGGTTAGCTGATGATGTAGTACTGATTGTTTTATTTGTTATATAGTAAAAAAAAATCATTTTTCATGATATCCATGAAAGTAAACTATTTCTTACGATACCTATTATATAATCAAACTTGAATTTGATCATATTCTTTCATGCATTTATCAGATCAAAATATAAATTTCTTCAATAAGCTTGTCAAATGTTATTTATGTAACGATTTGTTCTTCTGAAAAGCTGTTAAAACAGAAAGTGTTTCTTTGTGAGTTTTTTTGTATTTTTTTGCTTTTTTCACATTTTGTTAGTAATTTTGTTATTTTCCATCGTTTATACTTCTATCGAGACTTCATTTCCTAATGTTGTTTATCTATGTATGCAAACAACTGAAATAAACTACATTTCCTAGTTGAGTATAAATTGAGGTAAATTCATCTGACGTCATAGTCATGTGATAATGACAAACACGTATTTCTAACCAATTAGTTAACAAATTCATGTGACATCATAATTATACGATAAATGTAATCATTTGTTTCCATCTAATCAGTTCATGCGCTTCTTTGTTGCCAACTTTTGCTCTTGGCAGAAACTTTCTTTCAAAAAGCACATATTTGTAAATAATAATAACGTACATAAGTAAGCAAAATATATTTAATTTAAAATTACACGAATAAAATAAGAATTTTTTTAAATTTACAAATTTTTCTGTTGATTATTTTTATTTATATTTGGGAATCTTTAATCAATTATGAAATTTGAAATTTTACCTAAATTTTACAAATAGAACAAGTACAAGTTAGTCTGTCAGTTTTGAATTAAGTCGCGAACACGTGATTGCCTATATCAGGGGTCGGCAACCTATGGCACTCCGTACACGACTCTACAAATTTGTTAATTTTTAAGTGGATGGATGTTTATAAATTTGTAATAGACTTTATTTAACAAACATCTTCAAAATTATGGATATTTACAGGATTACGAAAAACTCTTAAGGTAAATGTACAGTTATTTTGTAAATTAATGAATGTTATTGCTGGAGAGATTTAATTATTTGAAGAGAGAAAATTGCCATGTACTCTGCTTTCCGCTTTTGGTTGTACATATCTGTATGTGAACAAATCTTTCCTCATATGAAAGATATTTCGAGTCCGCCAAGAAATTGTTCAACAACTAAATGCTCAGGATCGTGTCAAATTGAAAGTCACAAATTTTACCTCTAATTTGGTGATATGAAAGTAGAGCGTAGTAAGCTCAGGTTCGCATTAAAGTTTTTATTTATCTTTTCCTTTAACTATAATAAAGGAAAATATTTATATTTTATGCTGTCCATTTCTTGTTTTAAAAATACATAAAAATGACCAATTTTAATTAATTTTATTTTGGGGGAAGAAATAGTTATATATACTTTATGCTGTTTATTTTTATGTTAAGAGATATATATTTAAATGATACAAAACTAATTTTATGAAAATATAATAACCTACGTATATTATTGACTTCTGTTCTCTAATGCTGCATGCATTATCGCGGGAATCGAATTATTTCAAAACTGTCCTTCTGTGTGGCACGCTGAGTCATATGGTATATTAGTTTGGCAAAAAACAATTAAAATGTTGCTGACCCCTGGCCTATATCATGTGAGCCCATAGTGTTTTTGGATGCTGTCGAGATGAGCAATTGATACTACAAATTGTACTGTTTGCTTTCTGAACAGGAATATCACTTAAAAATATTGTGCCTTCAACCGGATTCTATTAAGAGTTGAATCACTTTGGACCTAATATTTAGCTTCGAACATCAGTTAATTATGAGTCTCAATTTTACCTTTTAGTATAATAATTCTAATAATTTAAAAATGTGGATTACCTTTTTTTTACTCTCAAGTTTAACGTTTGTTACAACTTTATCAGTTGTTGCAATTCTTATTTAGTTGACTTTTCTCAAACTATAAAATTATAATAACTATACGAAATAAGGTAGAATATCATAAAACTGTAAGGTCTATGAGCTATTACATTTAATTTCGTCTGAATAAAATTGTTCACTATGAAACATATATGTGTGATCTTTCCAGTTACATAATTTTTAAGCAAAAAAATACATTTAATTTCATTTGAAGAGGAATAATCAAAAAATTCCTTTATATTAAGTATTTTTAGTAGTTAAAATATTAAAAGAATGTAACAACATCAAGATAACATGGAAAAATAAGAAGTTGCATTACTTAAATATGAGCAAGGCATTTCTTTACACAGAATTTTTCTCACAAGCATTTGTTCTTTTTTTCACCTTTAGTACTTTTTAAGTTCAGAGAGTAAATAAGAGAATTTTATTTTCTTATTTTTTCCAAAGGCGAGAGGCTTTCAAAAGATACTGAATAGTGCATGAATTTATTTTTCTCTGAAAGCTTTCTGAAAAGGCGTAGGCGGAAAATTTTCTTTCATCTTATCTCTTCGGTATTTCTAACAAAAAAGTAATTAAGGGTTATTTAAAGAACACATTTAATATTTGATTATCCTTAAAACTTTAATAAGAAGACGAATTAAAAATAATTAGAGTTTTTTTAAATTCTTAAATTGTCAGGATGCGATAAATCAAATCTTCATAAGATTGCAAAATGGATGAATCTTTTCAATCAATATTTTACTATTATTTAAGATTCTGCTAAAATTGGAAATTGTTCCGCGATTTAAGTTCTGCAAATGCAACGAAAGAAATGGTTTTTTTTTTAAAATTAAAAACATGGATAAAAAAAGTTATATATATGAAATCGAAAGAAAAATTAAAATTTTAATGCATGATATCACATCTATTTTTTTTTAATTAAGCGTATTATATTCTAATTATAGCTATTAAAATAAAGTGCTATAAAATACAAATAAGAATAATATTAGCCCTTAAATATTCATATTTTTAAGAAAACACAATGATATTGAAAATGTTTTTAAAGCGAACTATAGTATTTACAATTCTTTAAAAGTGTCGTATAATGCTGGAATGTCTATAGAACTTTAAGTTGATTCAAAAGTGTGTGTATATTATCGTTGCACTACAAAGCAGAATGAGGGCTATTGGCGATGGATCACGTAATTTTGAACCATGACAAGTGAAAAGGATGACATCTGAGCTGGCAACTGCCCTCTCCAAACTTCTCCACCACGCCAATGGGAGGACATTGAACTTCGATAGATTTAAAGTATATCAACCCCATTACACGGTGGGTCTTCAGTGGCACTTGGCTCGAACTCGAATACGCCGGCCTGAAGTCCGTTACTATAACCACTAGGCTACCGCTCTTCCTCTAGATGGTTCAAAAGAAAACTAAACTTATTTTTCTCTTGAATACTGAATTTTATCAACTTTCTCAAACTGACATTTTTGCAAATAATAATGACTTGTCGATTTGATTTTCTATTAACGGTGAACTTTGAAGCTACCCTCGGGCTTTATTTTGAACATCGGTCAAGTGACGAGGGCGACATTTGAGCCGACACCCCTTTCTCTAATTTTTACATCTCGTCAACGTAAGAATTTTTAGCTTCGACATATTAAATCTGGGTCAACTCTTCTACTCGATGGTTCTTCACAGACACCTTAATTCGAACCCACAATTAGACAACATCAATGCGAGTTCGACACCATGACCACTCGGCTACCACGGTCGAAACAATTTACTACGTAAATTATTTATTTTGTATGCGTGTATACTTCATTTATTAATTTCTCTAAATTAAAAGATTGTTTAACTTGGGCTTGTCTAAATAATTTTCGCTTAAAATTATTTTGCCAGGTTTTGTTCCCCTTCAAGATGACAGAAAAAAAAAAGAATTTTATCTTTCATGTAATTTTGAAGTAAATAAAATTAATAATTATCCAAATGGGACGAAATTGCGTATGTACATACCTTACAACATTATATGCAAATGATTAACTTTTGACTCTACGAATGATTAACTAACTGAAGGTCCAGTTCATTACAACCTAGATTTTCGCTGGTGTATAAAACAGAAAACATTTTATAATGATAAAACAGTCACGAAAATGTAGTACTGAACACTCATATGGACTGTACTAATGTTTCGCGCATGGATTCACAAACAGTATGAGCAGACGTCATCATTTGAAAGAGAACGTGTAATTAGGTTAAAGCAGAAGATCCCAAACTTTTTGTCTCATAGACTCCTTGCCCTGTCTTTCGGTTTTAGGTACAACCTAATAGTGAATTTTTTCAAATTTATCAACTTATGTGTCCTTTGGACAGCTTGTATAGAGTTACTTACTCTAAAAGATTTCAATTTCTAACTGTAGAGAAGTATAGTGTTTAAAACATAGGAAACACGTATTAATTAAATGAAAATTTAATCTCTCTATATATAAATGAATGTTGTATACATATGACCTCGCTTCACTCCAACACCGTTCAACCGATCACTATGAAAATTGGTATGTTTATGTAATTTTTTGTGGAAAAGGTTTTTGGGTTATCCTCTTTGTTCCAACTCCCCACCAGGTGGCGCTACAGCATATCAACTTCGTTCAATCAATAGCCAAGTTGCCTACATGGTCGCCAAAAATAATGCCAACTTGGCTCCATAGCCAACATTTCGCTCTGTTTCCATTAAATCGCCATTATAATGTAAGGAACGGCATTGCTTGAGAATATTACAAATTTAACATAAAATAAATGCAACAGAAAGTAATATCAACGTATTGCACATCCAGATATAAATTATTTACACTGTTTTAAGCATTCGTTACACAAAATTTGTGACAATGTGTTACTTTTGCTGAGCAGAAATCAGCTTAGGAAAGTGTTTTCAAAACTCGACCTACAAGGGAGTTACGGAGGCGTTATAAATAAAAGAAATCCTTTATATCAGTTATTAGACCTACAAGCTTAAAATTTGATTTTTTGTTCAACTGAGATATGGAGAAGCCTTTTTTGTGTTTAATTTGCAGTTTACATAAAATTAATTTTATTAAAAATTTCTTTATCCTTCAATTTGTATTGTTTAATTTTTTGATTCACCCGTGTGAAGAACGGGTATTCTAGCTAGTTAATATATAAAATAACTGAGCAACCAATAATTTCTTTTTATGGGAGGGATGAATCTGGTGCTTCAAAATCAAAATTTCAACATTTGGCATAAATCTTGTCAGGTTTAAAACTTAGTCTCCTCGGTTAGTAGTGTCCAGTCTTTTCCTTTTGTTTTTGTTTTGTTTTGGAAATTGATAACCCACGCTGAAACTCCTCTTCACTAGAAAAAGCAATTAAAAACTTTACCAGGATATTCCATAATTTGGGATAAGTAACAGGTATAATTTTTTAAAGTCAAAATTGCTGTACCCAACAATTGAAAACTTTCTCAATTCCAAACTTTATTGTAAGATCTTCGTTAGTGCTTTTTTCGATCAGTTCCTCTTGTAATATGACATTTTTTTTTTCAATGTCACCATATGAATTCATAGCCTACTGTGTGTGTGTGTGTGTGTGTGTGTGGTATTACCATATATAATCAAAGCATTCTCAAACTTAGCTGCAAAATCTGATTAGAGGCCATTTAAATGTTGAGCATTGGTTGAAACGTCATCTTCCTGGCAGATTGTAAGTGATGAACTGAGAAACTTGGAAAATTCATTACGTTCAATATCATACTCCTTTAGCTTCATTCTAGAAAGAAACACTAAAATGTGTGTGTGTGTGTGATAGTCCTTGTTTTAATAAAATTTATGCTGTCACCTTGTAACTGCAAATTAACTTCTTTAAACTTCTTCAATAAATCTATTGAATAGGTAAAATATGGCTTCTACCTGATTAAAATTTCTTTTAAAATTAAAGTCATGGTCTATTTTAATGAGAGCCACTATCGCTGGCCCCCATGTACACTCCAGGAATCCCCAAATTATTCTCTCGCTGACGTCGATCCCTTGCAAATCGTCATAGACCACTGGGGGTCACTAGGTTAAAGGAAGGAGAGGGTTCAAACCGCAAGATCGATCGGTGATTGAGTTGGAGTGGTGCTACCATTCGACAATGTTGGCAGGAAAGGGGGATCGTAAAGGACATGAAGATGGTAGCGGTCGACCGAGAGCGATGACAGAACGTTAGGATACAGCGATTGTCTGATCAGCGCACATAGCCCTCGATGCGTTTTTATCAACGATCTAACTTCTAATAGTAAGACGTTGGGTTGTTGATAAAAAGAGCACCTGCAGGATCATTGATAAGCAACTCGGCAAACAAGAGCTGCGGTCACGGAGGTTATTGTACCAACTGCCTCTTACAATTACACACCACCAGGTACATTTGCAATAGTGTCGGAAACATTATAATTAAAATATCGCAAACTGGTGTAGAAATGTTTTTAGCGATGTGTCCCTTCTTGAATGAAGTACCGATGACCAGTTAAGACGTATCTGGAGATATCCAGGGTAGCGGTGGGATACTCAACTGACTCTCATCCTACATACAGCTCTACAATCAGGAGCTATGGTATAGGGTGCCATTTCACTGGATAATGGGATTCCTTTGGTTGTCATCCGTTACAACTTAAAACATGACACTATGTCGATGTGAGTTTCTACTTCTGTAGTTTATCCTCCCTTTCATAAATCCCAGGCTTACATTTTAAAAGATAATGCCTTGTTGTACACGGCATGCATTTTTACTATTTGTCCTCTTACATTGTCAACACTTTCTGATCAGCGAGATCACTAGATTTTCCTCCAATAAAACACGCTTTAGCTATGATGCTTAGGTGTCTATGATATCCCTGGATCACACACACTGATTTTACTCGCCAAATGGAACGTACATGGAAAACACACACACGCGCGATCCCAATTATTTTCGTTTTCATTCTTTTTTATAGCTACATTCCCATGTCAGAGAGGAATTGTGATTCGCTGTGATATAGGAACTTCTCTGAGAAGTTCGTAAACTTTAGCTGAGGCATCCGGTATGAATATAAATAATCGTCTTTTAACATTTAGTAAAAAAAAAAAAAAAAAAAAAATTATAGTTTTAAAAAACTAAAAAAATACGCTTTTATAGTGATTCGAACCAAAAATTTAAATAAATCCTTAAAATAAAAATAAAACGATTAATGAGAAAATTTAATGTCATTGGGGTAAAAGCATGGAGTGCCCTATATCAATTGCTATAATTTCTTACTAGTTCTATTCCGAAATGCTGAGTTAGTGTAAAAATGTAGTACAAAGTACTCCACACTTTTACCCCAATGACATTAATTTTCTCTTAACCATTTTATTCTTATATTAAAACTATTTTTTTTTACCTTTTAGTTCAATTCACTATAAAAGTATGTTTTTTTAGTTTTTTTTTAAACTATAATTTATTTTTCATTTTTTAGTTCGATCTATAATAAAAGCGTGTTTTTTTAATTTTTCAAACTATCATTTACTCATTGTTGAATTTATCCTTGAGTTTGATATCTGGAGCCGAGAGGGGGCGGGGATTATGTAGCTGCTGGAATTTTCCATTAAATGTATATGAGAATACTGAAAAGCAAGCCAAAATTCTTCACATTTTAAGCGTTTACGAGTTATAGAGCATTCATATTCCTTCAAATGTTTGTAATCGAAGAAAAAAAAATGCTTAAAATTTTAAATTTTTGGAGTAAAACTCTTTATAGAAACAAAATATATCAAATATACTGAAACTGAAGCGAGGCTTAATATAATATATAAATCTCACGTAATAAGTTTCGGAATCGTGGCCTCTTTTATTTCTGTAAGGTGATTGCTGATTTATTTATTTATTTTTCATGCATTGGTTGGTTTGAGTTAATCCGGCTCTAGAGTTTATAGTTGCACGAAATTATTGGCGGCAAATCTTAAATGTATTTCTTTTAAGAAGTGATTAGGATTATTTCAGAGCTAGTGCTTCTCATCACGCAACCCTTAGAAATTGAGACTCGTTCCATAGTAATATTTAGCAGCTCTCACTGTTCCGTAGAATTGGAATTGGATATAGAAATTCTGAAAGATATTATTATAGAACTGCAAACTTATAACTCGTCTTGAATTTCGCTGGCCATGAATCTCCAGATATTAATCACTGTGCTCTGCCTACGTTTTAAACTTGTTATATATCTTAGGCACCCACTGGGTGGCGTAGTTGGTTTGTCGCTGGCCTTCTGCACCCAAGGTTGCGGATTCGACACCATCCCAAGTCGGTGAATTTTCGTGATGCAAAAAATCGACAGCGTTCATGTCGTTTGATTATGCGGCATGTGTAAAAAATCCCTTGAGTGTTCGTTTGGCTTGGGTGTTCTCGGCAAAATTAAATTCCTGAGTTCATTTTCGCATCTTCAGAGCTGGGTGCCAAAATTACTTGCAGCAATTGGTATAACCTATACGGTGCCGCACTAAAAAGTAATACCAGCTCATGGGGATTGAACTAGGTCTGCAAAGGTAATAAATACCAATAAGCAGCTCCATTCGGAAAAAAAAAATCTTAGACAGATGTATATATTTTTGTGAAAATGATGTGAGATGTATGAATCATTCATTTATTTACTAATGCAAAAAGGAATTTAAGGATTAATCGTGCTTTTTTTTAAAACTATAAATTTATTAAATTTCAGTTACAGTACAGGGCTATTCATAATCCCCCCCCCCGGATTTCGAAGCACTATAATAAAAAGAAAAGCCCCCCCCCCACAATGAGCGCGGGAGGTGGCGTCGATCGACTTACCCTCTGTTTCCCCTCCCTTTATAGTTTCTTTGCTAATGATGACCTGCTTTAGGCAGGGGAGGGCTTACACATTAAAATATCAATCCCAATGTTAATCCTATGGCGCCATTTTTTTGATGATATGGGTGGGGTTGATATTTGGGGAATCGATAGTACTACCTGTTTGGTTAGGAAGTACATGGACTCGACCCCTCAGGTTCTTCCCCCCCCCCTGGAAAGCATTTTGCCAATAACTCGACACCTTATCCTCTCAGTCCGCTCGGACCTAGCTCATTCGATCCTTCTGCCTCCATTGTATATTCTCACCAAATTTCTTACTCATAGGGTCATTCCTTGCATTTTATTTCAACGTTTTTAAATTTGTAATATCTTGAAATATATATGTTCGATTTGTCTCCCTTTTCTCTACAAACAGGCTGGGTTTCCAGTTGCTTGGTGCCTATTACTATTTTATTTAACTATTTTAATTTTATTAAAAATCGTAATAACTTTGGTGTTTTTTTTCAACATTACACTCGGAATATTCACTGCCCATCCATGTGACCTATCTGACAAGGCCCTCAGATAGCTACTGCACCACAGTTATCATAAGAGTCTCGGCTCTTCCCCAATTTAAACAAGAATAATTATTTTCGATAAAAAAATTGCATTACTCCGTGTGTTAAAAAAAAATTTCATTATAGAAATATAATTATTCCATAGAAAATTTTTTCCAATCACACTCGATTCATTTTTTTCAGAATTTAAGTTACTATTGCGTATTTTTTTACCGCGATAACATGTCAGATGTTACACATTATATATGCGACTACTGTAAGACTCGTTTCTTTTTTTCTTTTTACTGCAACTCTTTCTTCATTAGCCCATTGAGTAACTCTACTGCAACTTTAATTAAAATAAGCTGATAAATGTTTCCAAAATCAAGGCAAGTCAAAAATTAAATCATCCTAAAACGACTTTAGTTCACTTATTCCTGGTAATCTTATATCTAGGAATCAGTTGTCAAAATTTCCTTTGATCAGAAATTTTCATTGTACTCTAGAATCTATAAATTATAAATTTAGTTTGTCAGACGGTATTCCTAATAGTTCTCTAGTAGTTCTGTTGGAGATTTATTATAATTAATTTACCACTCGAATGAATACTGAATTTCTAAGCAATCTATTCAGAAGTTCCCATGGATGAATGAAAATCTTGCTGCATTCCCCAGCTTCCTCAACATTATTGCAGCCGGGTCCTGTCATACTCTTCCTTATTATGGATTCGTCTTCCTGTTAGCTTTAAAATTACTTCAAAATAAATTAAGGTTGCTTTGAATTAATATCTTCTCCGTTATTCTATGAGATAAAATCATATGCATATACTTTGTTGTTGCCAATTTTCGAAAAGTTTTAAAAGGGATTCCAATCGAATATGAAAATGCACTTTTTCTTGGAATGCATAAATGAAACACTTAAATGAAATTGTAATTCTAACCTTATAACAATTCAAAGTCTAAATATATTGTTAAGATTAACAATATTTGTGTGTTTTAAAATTTAATATGTGTCATTTTACAGTACAAATTAGCAAAATTCATTGTAATGTATTATGAAGAACTTTTAATATATAGGATTGTATTGAAAAGCACAATTCTGTATCTTTCTAATATTTAGGATTTGAAAGTAAAGTAATGTAACTGCTTATTATGTTTCTAAAAAATTTGTTTTGTTTCATAATTTCAAGATAGACTTGGTAAATATCCACATTACACTTTTTAAAATGATTACTTCATTTTTTGGAAATCAACTGAGAACTTATTTTTGCAACATATTGTTTGCCTTTCATTTAATTTGACTTCGGTATAATTCAGATCGATGGAAATGTTTTTAAATTTCAGAATGTCCATCTTATTCAAGGCTGTCTTAGATAGTTTTTCTAATGTATTCTTGCAAATGCACAGTAATTTTATAAGAAAAATGGGTCATTTAGATAAAATTATAATAAAATCGAAGTACCGTAAAATCCGTCGTATAAAACGCATTTTTAACACAAAAAAATAATATCGAAATTTAAAGGTGTGCGTTATACGCCGGGTATAAAAACGATAGCTTTAAAAATAATAAAAAATACAAGCACAAAATGTATTTTTATTTCTACACATATCAAAATACTGTTTAATTTTTTAAAAATGGCATACCTTATGAGCAATAAGAGATGTAGTTTTAGAAGTATACTATTTTTTCAAAAGTCTTGAATTATGCTCGAATAAATGACCTTAAAACATAAGAGCATAGTCTAACTAACGTTTCAAATTTCTTCGTAAAAAAGGGGGTGCGCGGAATCCGGCGAATATACCTAAAAATTAAAAAAATGCAGCTTAAAAGTATAGGTGCGCGTTATACGCCGGATTTTACGGTAGTTATATTGAGTAGCAGTGTTTTTTTTTGAATGAGTGGCATGTGATGTAAATAATAGGCTAAGTTTTTAAAAAGAATATAATGTTCTTTTTATTTTCTGTCTTAACTGTCTTTTCTGTTGTTGGAAGTAAATTTCAAAATAAGTCCTAACGAAAAAAAGAAAGAAAAAAAAAAGAAAATACTAAAAATTCAATTTTGCATGTTTTAACTGACAAAAAAGACATCTAACTTACTTATCAATTTCCATCTTATGTTTCAACGTAATCTTTTTTATGGAAAATCTGCTCAGTTAATAATATTCATCTTCAACTTCATTTTATAACACTTTTCTTTTATTTTTTCAAATACGTTTGATATTTCCTAGAAAGAAGAGCTTATTCCCATGCCACCAGACAGTTTTCATTTGAAATTGTCATTTCTAGGGATAATATCTGCCCCATTTATCATGTTACTCAGCTGCATTACTTTTTGTTTTAGATATATTTCCCTGAGTTGAGAGTACCAGAAGCCATTGCATTATCATATGTAGTTTGTCATTCTCGGAACTATTTGATTCTAAATATGGTAAGGGCTTAAGAAAGTCATAAGCGTTCATCTTTCCTTTATTGATTTAGCCGCTGACAGAATGAATGTTTCAAACAAAAAATAATGGGAAGAAAACGTTGTAAGAAATAATATCATTATAAAAGAAGTTAAGATAAATTCAAGCCTTCTTGGAATAAACTAATGTTCGAGTAAGCTCTATATGCCATATTTTTTATATTACAATATTCTTCTTATTAATTGATTAAATATTTTTTATGAAGAAATACTATATTGGATATATTAAGGTGATATTGGAAAAATTTGTTGTTATTGCGTGGTAGTGTGTGTTCGATAAGTTTTAGTAAACTACACAAAAATCTAATCACACAAATTAATTTATCGAATTTATAAATCGATAACTGGAGATTTTAGACATAAGTTGGTAGAAATCACATTATTATTTAAAAGATAACTACACAAAATAAGTGTATTTAATTCAATATATTGTTTCGTTGATCGGAGTTCGAGGATTTTATGCAAATCAGTCACAAAGTACAAGACAGTTCTTTAAGAGCGATGAGAATTTATTGTCGAAAATCCAATCCTTGAAATACAGGACTCAGCAGCAATATTCGCAGAATAAATTTCAGAAGGTCTTCACATCCTTCAACAGCACTCAGACACAATTATCAGTGTCTAAAATGCACGTATGTAAAAGATTATTCACAAGCATAGCCGAGCTAATCGGTAATCACTGTCAAGGCAAGTTTGCTAATCGCTAGTCAAAACAATACTCACTAATCGCTGGTTGAAACAAGACTGACTCATTTCGGCGAGTGTCTCTCTATTTATAGGTCGCCAAATTAGTCACCAAAAATTATGCCAAGATTTTACCAAGTTCTTATTGAATCGCCATTATAATGTTAGAGCTTTAGAATATATATTGCAATTTTAACATAAAATAAATATAAAATACAGTAATATAAATGCTTTACACATCAAAATATAGACTATTTATACTATTTTACAAAATTTGTAGCAATATAATAATGTAGATCTATCTTTATTAATATTTTACACAGCTATATATATAACTGAACAATATTACAAATCTAGATTGATTACAATCGCCGTACATTCACAAAAGTTGCTAAATCTTTTTCATTTTAATCTTAATATTTTACTGTAAATTATTATCAGTGCTATGTTGATAAGTAAATTAAATAACTTGCTGTAGATATCATTTCATTGTTAGTAATTTCGATATTCGTTAATTTTTTTAACATGATTGAGTAATGATTGTAAGCTTTTAAACTGGTCTCATTTTTCTCGATTTATTTCATTGTGATATATTTTTCAGTTAACAAAATATTTTTATACAATTCAGATTCTTTCTCATTTATACTTCAGTTAAGGTAAGCTTATTAATTTAATTTTTTTCACACACAGGTACACAATACTGAAAAGCATTTACTCAATAAAAATAGTAATCATATTTAAAGTTATTATCACTAAAAGAATACGAAGCTATAATTTATAATTGTTCTAAACGCATAAATTACTTATTTTCTCTTACAAGATGAACTTATGAGATGATATGATTCGTAAAAAATATTATTATGAGAATGCGAATAGCTTTGAAATAATTGCTACTTACGAGTTTACTATAAATTCATGATATAAAGTCTGTGAGCAAGTAATAACTTTTAAAATACTCTACGTTGCTTATTTTCTAACGATCGACACTTTTCATTATAATTTTGAAGTTTTTTCAATTAATATTTTTTTTGACTTTGTTTCCTTTTAAATATATTTCACCTTTTTTTTCATAAAATGCTTCAGAATTTCCTTTGCGGGTCGGTTCTTTTTGTTATAGCTGTTACGACATTTACTTATATACAACAATAAAAAATAAATACACATATCTATATATTTTATAGTTATTGCTTAGTAAAGTGGATAAAGGAAATGCCAATTATAGTTCCAAATGCGTGGATAGTTAGAATTTTCTAATGCTGAATAATTCCTACATATATCAGTGTTCGATTTTAGCATGCGGTTACTACGGATTCCTTAATAATTTTTTCTTTAAAATGTTGTTGTGTTTCGGTAATTACCATTGCAGACCTAGTACATTCCCCAGGACCTGATATCTTTTTTTAGTGTTGCACCGTATAGGTGGATACCAATTGCCAAAATGTAATTTTGGAGCCCAGTTTCCTCCCCAGACTTAGAAACCTGAACTCTGATGATGCGAAACTGTACTAGGAATTTAATTTTGCCGTGTGCGCCTAAGCCAATCAGGGATCTTCCGTACTTTTTAAGGCTCGAGTTCGAAAGCTTTTTCTTCTTTTTATTTTTAATTGATTAAATTTTTGTTCTTTTTTAGATGAAATCTGTAGGCGTGTGAAAAATCGATAATATGTAAAGGATAAACAGCAACAACAATCTGTAATAAATGAGAATCCGTACTTATAGGACGAATAATTAAAGACAAATTAATTTCAAGGTACGGAGAAAGTTCTTAGAAAATAATGAAACGAGACTTCTTTTGTGAATCCTAAAACAAATTAAAAGGTAAGAAAATAGGAAAGAGCTCTTGAAAAAAAAAAAACTCAAGCTTTTCATCAAGAAAGTAAATCTATTTTGGCAAAATGCAAATGCAAGTCTTTCTTATTTTCAGAAAGAAATTACTCTTATCTTGACATTTTCTTGTATAATTTCGTTATTCTCCAGTTTTTTTAAAGAAAATTCTCTCCCGCATTATTATCTTGTTCTGTGTTTCTCCTCATACTTTTGTTGACATCCACATGTATTTTCTTCAACAAACATTACTTTTTTAAAATTAAAAATTACTCTTTTCAAAATGGAATAATTTGTGACTTGATGCGAATAAGAAATAATTGAGATATGATTTTCTTCGGAAAAATGTATGTTCCGTTTAAAATGCTAAAAAAAAAAAAAATATTTTTCAAAATGAAAATTAGTATTAATGATGATGCAGTCAATTATTCCGTGTAAATTTTTTCATTTTTATTTGTATTTTAACGTACTTTATTCGTATACTTTTTAGATAATGTATTGATAAATGAAATATTTTGATAGTATATTACAAAAAGCAACTTTAAATGGGGAATGTTAAAAGCAAATAATTTTTTTTCTTCTAATATGTGTGTATGTGTTTATCATCCCTAAATGTTTAAATATTATAAAAATATGAAATATTTATTTTTCATTTTGATAACTTTTTACAGAGTGTTAGAAAGATGGTACATATTAATTCTGAATAATGCGGATTAAATCCTTATTTGTATATGTAAGCTATTAGTTATATATATATATATAGCTATTATTAAAAATATGTAGAAAATATTTATATTTCCATGTATTACCTACTTTTGATTTCCTCCACCACCAATTCATAGATAGCATTACAGTAGCTTTTAAAAATAACATATTCCCAAAATTTTGTCATTTTTAACCTTTAGTATAACTTTGTATCTGTACTTGTATCTTGAATCTGACAATAACTTGCTTATTATTCAATGATTTTTCGTGAAATAAACATTTTGAATGCATTTTTAGGTAAATTACACCATTTTAGTTTTTAATGGATTTGGTGTTAGAACTTTTATTCATTATTTCCCTTAAGATTTCTCTCAGTGTCATAAACAGAAAAGAATACGGTTGGCTAGCCTTAAAACTAACTAAACCACAGCAGCATTTTTTATAATACAAAAGTATTCATCTTTTCAAATTTCCAAAATCTAAATAATTTTTTTAATTTTTAATCAAATAATTTTATTCTCTCTTGTAGAATGTAAACTTGTGCGACGAGGTCTTTCGGACCTGGTGTAGGCTTTTCTACACCAGGGTATAAGCTACAACAGATATTAAACATTATATACATAAAGTCATATTTAATGTAATTAAAGCGAAATCATTCAATCGGCAGCGAAGTGATAACTGATTAAGTACATACAAAAAAAAGAATTCGTATTAATGAGCCAATTAAAAAATAAAGCTAACGATGATGGGCAATCATCGAATATTTTAGTGGAAATAAAAAGTTACTAATTTCAGAGTTATTTTTTGTATAAATTATAATAAATACATCGTATATATTTCTGAAGCTGAAGAATTACTCTCAATGAGAGACTTCACATGTAGTTTAACTCCTGAAAGTGAATTAAAATTTGAATTTAGGTAAGTTTAAAATTTGTAAGCTATCTTCTATATATATAAAGAAGAAAAGCGACTTATGCCTCATGATATCTCTGGAACTATCAGACCTACACAGTAGAGATTTTCTTTTTTTTTTTTAGAGTAAGGATCCTCTAAGAATGGATTTAGCGAAAATGGAGCTTCAAGGGGCGTTGCGAGGACTTAAATGACATTAAAAACAAATATTCCTGTTTTGGAGCTATTAGACCTACAGACTTAAAATTTGATAAGCACATTCCTTTTATGGAGTGCAGATCCTCTACCAAAGGGATTTGGGGAAAATTGACATCCAAGGGGCGTTGCGAGGACTTAAGAACGTTACAGATAATTATTCTTGTTTTGAAACTATTAGACCTATATACTTGAAATTTGGTTGTCACATTCCTTTCGTGGAGTAAAGATCCGATAAAAACTTATTTAGTGAAAATCGACTCCCCAAGGGACGTTGTGAGGGCTTAAGGGACATTTCACATAAATATTCCTATTTTGGAGCTGTTAGACCTACAGACCAGAAATTTAGTAGATATATTTCTTTTATAGAGAACAGATCCGCTGAGAACGGTTTTTGCGAAAATCGATCCAAAAGGGGTGTCGCAAAGGTATAAGGGGTGTGGTGTTATAGATTATAGGTTCTCAACGTGGGCGTTGGAGGTATTCAAGGGGGCAGTAAAAAACCCAAAGAAAATTAGGGGGCGTTGAGATGACACGGAGGAGTTTGGGAAGATTAACCAAAAAAGATTTTAAAAAACACGCTGATTTACTAACAAAAGTAAACTTTAATACTGCTTACTTATGTTGATTGTATATATTTAAATCATTTTTATATCACATGTGTACGAAAACTGACATATTTCGGTCGTTCGGGAAGCGGAGGAAAAATTTAAAGATTACATTACATTCAGACCTGCATTAAATTGAATGATATAGTGCTTTTTAATTTCTGTAGTGTACGGGTTGTCTTTGTCTGTGAAGAGTAGGAAAAATGTTTTGTCCACTGCATTTCATTACGTATATTATCCAAGTAGCATAATTAAATATGTTAACCAGAAATTAACGTGATTCTTTAAAGGCTAAAACTGTCGATTTATATTTATTTTGAAAGCAATAGTTTATTATGAATTACTTCGTATCATCAAAACCCCTGTCTGTCTTTATAACAGGTAAGCTAAAAATTTCATTCCACTCTTTTAAATGAAGAAGAAATTCACACACAGAGTGTTTCAATTCCAACAATATATATCCTATCTACTTCAACAATATATGATATTACACATTTAAATACATTTGTTGCAATGGCTATTTCAGATTCGCGAGTAAAAAATTGGGGCTTTAGAGAAAAAATTAAATTAAAAAATATATATTATATTAGTATTAAATATTTTTTAAAACTTGACTCTTGTTTTCACCATGTAATATGTACTCTCTTACTTCTCTAGAGTGTGAAGGGGCGGTATCGAAAAATTTACTAGAAAAGGAAGCGCCAGTTCAAAAAAGGTTGGGAACCTATGTTATAGATAAATAAATATTCCTGTTTTTTAACTAATAGATTTAAACTTGAAATTTGGCGGGCGGTTCCTTTCATGAAGTAGAGGTCTGCTACAAATGGGGTTTTGAGAAAATGAACCCACAAGGGGGAGGAGTTAAGGGGTGTGATAGATAAAAATTCCTGTTTTTGAACTGTTACTCACATTTTTGAAATTCGGTAAGAATGCTTCTTTTGTTGAATAGAGATCCACTGTGTGTGTGTGTGAGAGAACAGATTTTACGAAAATCGACTCTCAAAGGGGGTCACGGAGCTTATTGATAAAGAAAATTCAATTTTTGATCTATTAGATTTAGACTTGAAATTCGACTGGTGTGTTTATTTTGTTGAATAGAGGTCCACTAAAAATGGGTTTTGCGGAGGGAGTTATGAGAGTGTAAAAGAGATAATTCTACTTCGATTTTAGAAATTAAAGTCCTGATCTTTTTAAATCAAGAGGTGAGAGTTATAATAAAGTTTTTAAATGCTTGCGAACAGGTAAACAGTATACATTCGCACAACATCATGACACACACAGCGAAGAAAGTGGGAGGACAGCTAGCATAGTTATATAATTATAGTGTTTCAAAACTAAAATTTAAATGCTATAGTTATATACATTTTTATATGGAGATTCCCCTGGTTTATTCAAAATATACGTAATTGTTCCAATTTGTGAAATTATGTTTTCTTAAATTTATCATTTCTTCCATTTCTTCAGTGGGTCGTTAAATGAGTACCAAGCTTTTTTTGGGGACTAAACACTGGTAGTTTCGCTTCAGAATTGTAATAGATGGCCCGTGCCATCCATTGGTGTGAGAGGGTCAGAAGGAAGATTAGCCATATTCAAAACAAACTCTATTGATTCACAATTATCAACAACGACACAAATTCAATAACCTAACTTAATAAATGCACCAATGACCAAACATGTGAAGCAATAGCTAGGTAGACGAGATACTTGGAGAATTAACAATAAATCGGACCACTTACGTCCAGGCAATGCACCTTCTAATTCAAATCGTTCTAATTCAAATTAATGCTTATTTGACCAAATCGTCAATCTTAATATTAATCAAATAAGTTACGACGTTCTTAGACTTACTAAGACGACTTACTCTCGCTTAGTGTCATGCTAATCAGTCACTGCTATACATTAGCACAGTCTAACCTCTCTCCTCTAGCTCGAAAGTTTAATCTTTATATATACAAGTCTTAATTTACATTATCACATCTCCTTCTTCGGAGGAAAGTTTTCAACAGACTAAATTTTAAATACCCATTATTCCCCAAGAAACCATTAGTAGGAAGAACGCGAATAGACCCGTTTCAGACTGACCACCTGATCGGGTCATCTGCTCATACACCTCAGCACCCAAAGGTCACGTATACTGAGACGGGCATGGCCTTGACCCTCATGGCTTGTTGCGCCTCTGAGTTTAGTTTTAATTTATCATTTTAACCACTGTGGAATTCGGAGGCGGTTGATCTCTTGGCTAAAAAGGGGGCCTCTGTCCTTCAGAGAATTAATCCTAAATTCCCTTTCAACAATATCAATTGTCTAACAAAAAACATGTACAGGGATTCCTTTCGCGTAGAACTTAAAAATTCCAATCTTAATAAACCATGGCTTAAACAGAGAAATTCTCAATGACCTAGAAAGATATCTGTCGAATGTTTCGTTTATCAACATAGTTCTTGAACCTTTTGCACCATCTGTTCAGATACCCTGCTCTTCCTTAGGCATCAATCTGGGAGCGCTACTGGATAGCTCGTTTTCATTTATACATTTATAGATATCTTTTTCGATATTCAATTGTTTTTAATGTGCTATTGGAAATTTAAAAAAAATCATTTATATCAGTGGTTCCCGACCCCCGGGCCGCTGATTTACTGTGGTATATTTCTATCAAGTTTGTGCGAATTTTCCATAGAAATCACTTTATATTCCAAGTTAAATAACTTTATATTCATTTTCTGGCATAGTTGTATTTTATTTCGAAAGGCATATTTAAATATAATTAAACTCAATTTATTAAATCAAAGTAATCTAAAATATAAACAGTCGATCTCCCCCCCCCCCCTCTCAGCTGACCACGGTAAAATTATCAAACTTCGACCGGTCTGCGGCAATAAAAAAGTTGGGAAACACTGTTTTAGATTATTTATCCTTTTGAAGCATTATATGTATGCTTAACTCTATGTATTCAGCCAAAATAATTGAAACCTGTATTATGAACTATATTATAAATGTGAGATTAATAATTTTACTTCTATTTATAAAAAATAAAAAGGAATTTTTATTTCCTCGCCAAATTCTTAGAATTAGCTTATGTAACAATGAAAGATTCTATTAGTCATTAATGAAAAATATAAAATTTATGTTTATCTAATTGAAGGTTTTTTTATAATGTTCAAAGAAGGAGAAGATATGTGTTAACCCCGTACAAATTCCGAATTTCATAGTTAGTAGCAAGAATGTCTTCAATAAAACTGGAGCTCATTAATTTAGATTGTTCTAATTTTTTTAATATGAAAATATATATTTGTTATTATTAGGTGTAGTTTTTTTAAAAAAAGAACTCTAAACCGTTCTATTAAAGACATATTGATTCAAGCGTTGAAAGTAGAATTGTTTTAATTCTGATTTGCTAATTATGTGTGATGAAAACAGTTTTATTCTTTCTGATAAAAATTTTAAGTATTTTATTTATGAAACGCAATAATATTCTATTAAGCATTTTTTTAAAAAATAAATATGCATATATTTTTTATTAAAATTAGAACAAATTTATTAAGAATACTACTCTTGTGTTACATTTATGTAATTTATCGTAATTTTTATTACGAAAAAAAAATTTAAACTACTTATATTGTTGTACTTCATGTAGCTTCCAAATTTGTGAACCACTAGACAAAAGTCTTTCTTCTAAATCACCTACTGAAACTAATTTCCATGACGTCATAAACGTAAAACTACGCATAGGAACGAAAACAACAAAAAATAGCCATTCTACGTCATTCCGCAGAAAGTTGAAAATCATGGTCAATAATTTGGAATGTCCCCATTCGTCCCTTGACCTTTAAAACTAAATTCTTTCCGAGCAAGAAAAATCTCCATGGCATTTCATCTGTATAGGATTGTAAAGCTTCATAATCATTAGTGATTTTTACGTTTAGCTTTATCTTTGAAGAATAAAATTAACGAGTTCACGATGTTCCGTTGTAATCATCCTAATGATATCCGCAAGCAGAGAGCTGCAGAGAAATTTTAACTAATTCTAAGGATTCTTAGCGATCACTTTTAAATTCCAGATTTAGTATCTTCTTTGTACGCGAACTTTCTCTTCATTACGAACTATCTATTTATTCAATGAGCTACTTAAAACATATTCACGATACTCTAATCAGTAGGGTAAAATCAATAAATTTATGATCACCTATTTGTTATAAATATACGCAAGATGATTTTAAAAACTATGAATGCTTCAGTTCCAAAAAATATTTAAAAGAATACATTAATATAAAGCGGAAGTGTTTCCCAAATATGCATTGTACAGTTAAAAAATGAAACTCCCTTAATAGTTTCTGCGATTGTTATTGAAGCTGAGTAAAAAACTGACATCAATACTAATAGCTCAAAGTGATCTATATTATGGTATTAATGAATAGAGATTAACTAAATGAATAAAATATGATTTTCTAATAACTCTTAGAAGCTTGATCTCCCAAATTAAATGTTAAAAAATATAAATATATTTATTGCAGTAGACAGATAAGGGGGAAAATAATAATAAAAAATCACCGACATATTTTGTATATTTATTTCGAAAAAATATCTCGAAATATTCACAAAAAGAGCAAGAATTTCTTCAAGTAAAATAGGCCCTTGATAAAAATGATTACATTATAGAAAAAATAAGATACTCGCCTTCTTCAGAAGTATTTTTATTTTTCGGAAAAATAAAATGCGCGTCAAAGATTTATTCCGCTAAACCTTTTTAAAAATGTGCCACTCGTTCAATCCGACGGGAAAACAAAATGTCGTATTATTTGATCAATTTTGACTACTGACGTTTATTTTTTAAACTTCTGTTCAAAAGAACAGTATACAATGATAACATACAAATAACCAAACATTAAACCAATTGCAAGTGTACAATTTGATTTAAAAGTCCGGGTTTCAAACTTAGGGCGTTTAAAGGTTAATAAATTCGATCATTTTTGGCAGCCCCTCCTAACTTCCACACCAAGTCAATTAAAAGTTTTGGGCCTCAACAGATTTAACGTGCATCAGCCTTTTTTACGTGGTGGTTCTTCAGCAGCCCCAGGACTCGAACCAGCGGCACGCTGACCACTAGTTCGTGAAAATAACCAATAAGCTATCATAGCCGTTAAGAAGCAAACAAAACAAAAAACACCAGTTTGAAAATTTGTGCGAAGAACTGTAATATATGGTTATTTTACAGTTTTTTCTGAATATCGCTAAAACTAATGTTCGGCTTCGGATGAAAAATTTCTTTCGAATCTTTTTCGGTGGAATTCTTTTTAATCTTTTCTACCCAGTAAAAAAAAAAAGATTATATATTGGAAAAATTCTTCATTAGCACAATTCCATTAACATCTTTTAGTTCAGTTGTTATGAACAAAGGCAGTGTACGTTAAATGTAATTTACATAACAAAGGTTATTAAAATTGTAAATGATGTAAAAAAGTGAGAAGGGAGAAGTAATTGATTTCAGATTGTTGAGGAAAAATTACGTTGAGTTCGATAAATATCACAATAATATATTTGCTTTTCAGTAAATTTAATAGTTAATCACGTTGCTGCAATAGTGACATTAACTAGATATATGTATAATAGACTGATATTAGTTAATTATTATTTTTAACCAATTTTTCGCTTATTGGATTTTGAGTTTGAATCCTTTGGACAAAAATATTTCAATTTTTTTCTTCCTAAAATAAATCTATATTTATATGTAATTAAAAAATAAGAACATTTAAATGGTGAATTAAATATAAAAACCATTTTTGGTTGCGTAAGACAAAAAATATTAAAACGCGCCACGTATTCTGTTTTCCCCGCTACGATACCCGCTTCTCTGGAGAAAAATTGTTGTTCTGACAAAGTTTATTTCCCAGTTTGAATTCGAAAAATAATATTATAATAACTAAGGAAGATATGTCCAGGTTTACTATTTTGTTGACTTTATCACCCTTGGCAACATATTTAGCAAAAAAGCTATTTCACCAAGGAATAATCGAGAAGCCTCTAGGATCAACCCTTCTGGAAGTTTTCATGAGGCTATATAAAGGACAAAGGTCGAGTCAGCTATTTCAGAAAAGATTGCAGTCGTGTGCGTTGATTGCAATAAGAAAGATTTTTCTCAGTCTGAATTCCTGCTGGTGGATTTGTTCAGAGAGTCGCTTCTGATCGTTGTAATGCTTAATTATAGCAAGTTTTATTTGCACTATTGAAAAAAAATCTGTTATAATGTTTCTTTGTGCATATACGTCGATTTCTCTTTGTGAAGTTATCTGTTTGTCCTTGTCCGTTAGTAAATCTGTCATTATTCAAATAATTGCAGTCGTCGTCTGCTTTCCACTCACGCATATTTGCAACTATATTAAACATTTAAGTTTAATTTTCGCAATAATTATTCAATAATGAGTTTTAATAATTGTAATCTGGATTGTTTTAGAACAGTTGTAATGGATGAGCTATCCCATCCATTAGTGTGCGAGAGTTAGAAAGAAAACTAGCTATAGTCAAAACAACACATTTTATTAACGATTCTCAACAACGACACAAATTCAACAACTCAAGTTAAGAAATGCGTCAATTGATAAATAAGGGAGTAATAGCGAAATAGACAAGATAATTGGAGATGTAATAATAAATCGGATCACTTACACTTAGCACTTCCAGGCAATACACCTTCTTATATTTGAAGATAATTTCTTAAGTATAATCCAATCCAAACGGACCGAATCCAATTTAACAACTAACTGACCAAATCGTCAATCTTAATATTAATCAAATAATCCACGCTCGTCTAGCTTTACGTTATTTTAAATTAATCTTTACCGCTATCCTTTAGCTTCTCACCTCTCTCTCCTACTCGAACCCGAAAGCTAATACTTAAATACCTAACGTAATTTACATAGACCGCGTCTTCTTCTTCGGGAGGAAGTTTTCAATTAAATAATATTTAAAGAAAGTTATTCCCCAAGAGGATTGTTAGGAAAAACGCAGATAGGCCCGTTGCACAGTGGTGACATAAAAATGATTCAATGAATTTGATTTCAACAAAAATAGTTTATTCATGTTTTCTTATATGTTTTTTTCTTTGAAAATTTCTTTTGTTAATTTTTGTTTATTTTCCAGTGCTTATTTTCCTTCAAAATAAGGTATTTTTCATTAATTCGGTAGAGTTTGCACGTTGATTTGGACCCCACTATTATTAAATTAAATTAATTGTAATCGTCCACACACAAGTATGCTTCAATCGTATTTAGGGAAATGATAAATTAAAGGTAGAACAATAGTTTGGAAGGGATATCTACAAGTTAATAACTAAATAAAATGGTACTGGTGTTATGAAAAAATTACTGAGAAATAAATTAAGAATACTGATTACCATGTCGGATTACATGTCACATGACACTACGACTCAATTTTCCTTTCCCTAAATGTACAAAAAAAACCAAAAAAACTTAAGCAACATTTTTTAAATACTTTGTATACATTTGAAATTGCGAATATTTCCTTCGGAACAGTTATTCCTGTTTTTAAAAAGAAGCAAACGATGAAACCACATATTGAGTTTATTCGCTAAATTTTTGCGCACGATGTATTATATTTTACGGTATCCGAACGAACAATAGTGATCTCACTATTAATACGCTGTGTTAAGTGAAATAAGTAAGTTAGACGCTTAAGCTACATTGTTTTCATTTTTGCAATGATTATTAATATCCAATATTATCTAATTTGCAGCATAAAAAAATCTTGAAAAATGAATTTTAAAATCATTATTCATGCACACGTGTTTGATTGGATTTGATTAACGCACACGCACGCGCTCGCCTATTAGACTAATAGATTATTACTCTGGAACTGTGGAACTATTTAACCATCATTATATTAAAATTATGTATCCATTTACGTCATATTAAATGTACATTTTTTCACAAATTAATATTTTAAATGTATAATATTTATCAAAAAATGGTTCCTTCTGGTAAAAATGCTTACAGCTTATAAAGTGTTAGGAAGACAGAATTACAATACTACGCTGATAATAATATTAATGCAAATTCAATGGATTTTTTGTTGAATACAGAAATTATATAATGTATTAATTTAATTCCTTTCTTTTAATAAATATATATGTTTATTTTAATCACAGTCGTCATTTTTAAGCGGTATCTATATATATAAAGGAGAAAAGCGACTCACTGACTGACTGACTGACTAATCACGAAATCTCCGGAACTATTCAACCTACAGACTTGAAATTTGGTAGACATGTTCCTTTCATAGAGTAGACGTCAGCTAAGAACGGATTTTCGGAAATTCGAAACGCAAGGGGGTTAAGGGGCGTTATAAAAAATTGCTTCCATGTTTAAACTACTTGATGTGCAATCTTGAAATTGGGTAAGCAGATTCCTTTCAGAGAGTAGAGATCCGCTATAAAATGAGTTTGGTGAAAATCGACCCCCAAGTGGCGTTGCAGGGGCTTAGGGGGAGTTATAGATAATTATTTCCATTTTTAAACTATTTGACGCACTGTCTTTAAATTTGATAAATAGATTCCTTTTGTAGAATAATGATCAGTTACAAAACAGGTTTTGTGAAAACAGACTTCTAAGTGGCGTTGTGGGGGATTAAGGGGCGTAATAGATAAATATATCCGTTTTTAAACTACTTCACCTACCTGCTTGAAAATTGGTAGGTAAGTTTCTTTCATGGAGTAAATATCCGATACAAAATGGATTTTGGGAAAATTGACCTACAAGAGGTGTTGCGGAGGAGGGGGGGGGGTTTAAGGGGCGTTATAAATTCCGATTTTTAAGTTACTAGACGTACAGTCTTGAAACTTAGTAAGCAGATTTCTATTCATAGGGTAGAGATACGCTACAAAATGGGTTTCGTGTAAATTGCCCCCCAAGTGGCATTGCGGGACTTAAGGGACGTTATAGATAATTATTTCCATTTTTAAACTATTAGACGCAGTCTTTATATTTGATAAATAGATTTCTTTCATAGAGTAGAGATCAGCTATAAGAAAGTTTTGTGAAAACAGTCCTCTAAGTGGCGTTGCAGGGGATTAAGTGGCGTAATAAATAAATATTTTCGTTTTTAAACTACTTGACCTACCTGCTTGAAAATTGGTAGGAATGTTTCTTTCATGGAGTAAATATCCGCTACAAAACAGGTTTGGGGGAAATTGACCCCCAAGGGGTGTTGCGGGGGTGGGGGTTTAAGGGGCGTTATAAATTCTGATTTTTAAGTTACTAGACGTACAGTCTTGAAACTTAGTAAGCAGATTCCTCTCATAGGGTAGAGATACGCTACAAAATGGGTTTCGCGAAAATTTCCCCCAAGTGGCGTTGCGGGACTTAAGGGGCGTTACAGATAATTATTTCCATTTTTAAACTATTAGACGCACAGTCTTTATATTTGATAAATAGATTTATTTAATCGAGTCAGCTATAAGAAGGTTTTGTGAAAACAGACTTCTAAGTGGCGTTGCGGGGTATAAGTGGCGTAATAGATAAATATTTTCGTTTTAAAACTACTTGACCTAGCTGCTTGAAAATTGGTAGAAATGTTTCTTTCATGGAGTAAATATCCGCTACAAAACGGGTTTGGAGAAAATTGACCCCCAAGTGGTGTTGCAGGGGGTTAAGGGCAGATATAAATAATTATTTCTATTTTTAAACCATTAGACTCACAGTCTTGAAATTTGGTAAGCAGATTCCTCTCACAGGATAGAAATACACTACAAAATATGTTTTGTGAAAATCGACCCCTAGGTGGCGTTGCGGGGGTTCAAGGGGCGTTATTGATAATTTTTTTGCATTTTTAAGTAATTGGACGCACAGTCTTCAAATTTTGCTAAGCAGATTCCTTTCATAGAGTGCAATTCCCCTACAAAATGGGTTTTGTGAAAACAGACCCAGAAGTGGCGTTGCGGGGGCTCAAGTGGCGTTATAGACAATTATCCCCATTTTTAAACTGTTAGACGTACAGTCTTGAAATTTGATAAGCAGATTCCTTTCGTAAGGTAGAGAACCACTACAAAATGGGTTTCGTAAATATCAACTACCAAGTTTAATTTCGGGAGTTTAAGAGGCGTAATCGATAAATATTTCCATTTTTAAACTATTTGATCATCCTGCTTGAAAATTGGTAGGCATGTTCCTTTCATGGAATAGAGTTCCTCTAACAAAGAGTAAAACGAAAATTGACACCTAAGGTTGTTTGCGAGGGGTCAAGAGGAGTTACAGAAAAAAAATTAATGTTTTTAATTGTTAGACCCATATACTTGAAATTTGTTAAGCATGTTTCTTTTGTTGAATAGAGATCCACTAAGAATGTATTTTAAGCAAATCAAGTTCTGCGGAGGGGTGCAGGGGGTTACTGGGACGTATTGACAAAAAAATTACTTTTTTCGAGCTACAAGGACTATAATAATGAAATTTGGTTTGCATTTTTCTTTTGTTGAATTGAAATCTTCTAAGAGCGGTTATTTTGGAAAACGGCTCTCAACGGGATTACGGGGATATTGATAGTAAAACTTTTGTTTTTTTTCTGTTAGATTTAGACTTGAAATTTGGCTTGCATGTTCAATTTACGGAGTAGAGATCCACCGAAAATTGGTTTTGCGGGAATCCACTTGGTTTTTGGGTTACGAAAGAGCAAATATCATTCTATACTTCAATTTTAGAGATTTTTAGAAAATACAAATTAGATGAGTTCTGCCCTTTTTTTTTGCGGCAGTTAAAGGTATAAGTATATTTTTCAATACAATCGAATTCTTAATGCTAGGACTTAGATATCAATAATTTATACATATATATAAGCAGTAAAAATTTATAAAACATCATGAAATACCCAGCGAAGCGGGCGGGTAACAGCTAGTATATTTATAAATATATATATAATACATATGTAATATGTAATTACACACATAATGCATTCATAATTATATAATTTCTAGCTGCACATGTTCTTGGAAATGTTACATTATTTATCTAATTGCTCATTTTAGTGTTAAATTGCAATAAACAAGCATTAAACTGAATTATTAATTATATGCCTTAGCTTATCTTGTATGAGATGTATAAATTGGGAAAATCATAAAGATGAACAAGTTATAGACGCCTTTGACAAAAATCAATAATATAAATAATACTGGTTTACGTATTTTGTATGAAAGATGAATATTTATATTTTGTTTATAATTTAATTATGTAATTTTTTTAAATAAAGTAAGTCATTAAAATGTAAGCAACTATAATTTCTGTAGAATGTATATGCACTACGCTCTTCTTGTCTTACAAGCACTTATGGTTTTAGGCACAAGCTAAGAGACAACTCATAGCTAAATGGTTAATAGATCGTTAATTTGAATCTTATGAGACACAATTAGTATCATTTCACAAAGCAAGCAAAAACTAGGAACAATGCTATACGTAACTTATAGTTTTGTTCTTGAAATAAATAAAGGTATATATTTTTTCCCTAAAATTTATCTTTTACTTTAAAATACAAATTGTGTTCTAAATTCTTAATTCCATGCTTTAAATTCGCTTGTTTCTTTAAAAATATTGAATTCTATAACAAATATCATTGACTTTGGTTAAGTTTAAAATTAGTTATATATAATAGTATTTATTCAGTTGAAAGCTTGGTTGACCTGACAATTGTTTGAACCGATTTCAATTGAAAGGAGACTGATTGCACCCAAAATCTCTTCACTGTATGTGTGGGATTTATTTAAAACACAATGCAGAAATAAGAACAAATTTTCCGAGCTTATGCTTCCCAATGATGGATATTTATACTGCTTGTAATCCCTGTTTCTTTGACTTCAAAGTCTTTGGTTTGTCACAAAAGATCTTTTCGAGCGATCCTGGCTCAGATTTGTTTGACTCAGGGGAATAGCCAACAGAACTTTCACGCGCAAAATCCAATTACTGCGGAAAGAATCGATCGCGGAAGATACACACACAACAGTTTACTGGCTTTTAGTCGTGTTTTTGTCCGTGGAAATCGAAGTCATTATCTATCCGCTAAATGAAAGAAAGACCGCGTTGACGAACTCCCCGCAGATCATTAGTCTACATTCAAAGCAAAGAAGATAACAATAGGGAAAAAAGTTATTTGCTAAAGACTTAGTTGCCCAATCTGTGATTTGAATTAAACTAAACCGCACTAAAAATCCTAACTGAAATATAATTTCCCTTCAGTTTAAATTTTCAACGAATATAGATAAAAATGCTATAATAATATATGTTTTATGTTATAAAAATAAACAGTGCAGTATTTAAGCTTTTACTCTATTTATAATTTATCTTTTGCTATAATAATATTTACAAAATAAAAAGTTTATGGTACGTGTAGGGGCTTGGAATGTAACAGCAACTTACTTACTTCAAGGTTTTCATTAAGGTTTTTAATTTCTCGGCACTTTTTTCCTTCACGGAAATGCATAAACATTTCGAAAAATCTAAAAAATAATTATTTAATTAAAGTAAAATTAGTTACTCATTATAAAAATTAATTAAATATTTTCAAAGTATCACCCAATTTAATAATATTTGATGACCAGTTTTCTGTTGTTCAAATAACTACTCTATTATTGCTTTATCAATCAAGCTAGAAATCTTGCTAATTGAACAATATAGGACTTTTATCTTTGAGTGGATTACTTTTTTTATATCTTTTCATCCAACGCTAGATTTTTCTTACAAAATTTCTACGCTCTCTTAGTATCAAGAGTTGGTCAGTGTTACGTTTTCATGGCAAAGAAGTCTTGCGATAAACATTTTAGCTTGATGAAGTAAAGAGTTTTTATTTGAGAAACATGTAGCATCAACTTTTCCGTGGAGTAACTTCGTCAGCATCATCCTTTCTCTCAAAATTTCGTAATTCACCTCAAGTAATGTTGAGTATGAAAGGGATTCGATTTTGGTACCTTTCGTTCCGTAAGCATGTAACTAACCTCTGGACCAAAATGATCACTTCAGTTCGGAAGCTGTTACTGGCTTATATAGATCCCACCGCCACACACTTCCCTACTTAGGTCGGTTGGCGAACGAACGATATCGTTGTTATGGCGAGCGTGTGAGTTGTTGCTGTTGAATCATTTGGCTCTGACGGCTTGTTTTGTTGCGTCATTTGGCTCTGGCGGCTTGTTGGTTGCGTCATGTGTGTCTGACGGCTTGGTTGCATTTGCAGCGGGTAAATGGCGCCACGACAGCTGCGCGAAGGTTGCAGTTTTCTTTGCTCAGCGTCAAGGTCCAATGAAGGGAATTCAATTTCGGTACCTTTCGTTCTGTAAGCTCGTAACTAACCGCTGGACCAAAATAACCACTTCAGTGCGGAGGCTATTGCTGGCTTGTATAGATACCACAACCACAAGTATCTCATTATTTCTTTGGATCAAGAAACATTTCATATTCGTTAGAAGTTCTGAATTTTATTAAATCAATTCTCAGTAATATTAACAAATACTCTTTCGGTAGTTAGCGAAACTTTTCAAGTGGTGCAACTGAAGTCAGAGTTTTAATTTCTACAACAGCCACGAATTCTGTTATTCTGTAGTATTTTTTTATTTCTGGTGGCAACACTTGATGAATACATCATTCGCTGGAGGGAAAACACTCCGCACAAACACAGAAGGATTAAAAAAAATTTGTATCTGTAGAACAAAGAATTAAAAAAAAAAGCATGAACACCATCAGAAAATCGGTCGGACTACAGAGCTTGAAATTGCTATCTGGCCCTCTAGAATCTACCGTAGATGTTACAGAAGACAGCAGGGCGAATCTCCAAATGCTCAATACTCATTAGTAAATTCTCCCTGCTTTGGAGAGGGAAGGACCTTTTTAATCTATGCAGGTGACCAAGGCAGGCAGGTGGCAAGGCAGTCGTACCCCGCTTCCAACCTGACGGCAGCAACTGCATTCCATCTCGGGTAATCATTTAGTATCTCCCTAAAAGACTTATCACAAATTTCTTCATTTAAATAAGTTTCATAAATCTATGTTCTATTTTTTATAACTCTGCTTATAGAGGAGTGCTGGACTCCTTTCTGAATGCACTGTAAAACACCCATCACCGTTTTTAGCTAGAAAATCAGCTCTCCCATTCCGTAGATATCACAGTGGGATGGAACTCATCGTAAAATAATATTCTTTTTTAAGGTCAAAAGCAATCAAAGATTCTCTATATGGTTTTTAATTCGAATAGTCTGAAAACTCTAGCGATGTCCCAGCTTGTATTTCAGAAATGGAGTCAGAAAATGTAACGACATTCTGAGAAGCCTCCATACTATACAATAATTATTGAATAGTCGTTCTAATAGCTTCTACTTCACCATCAAACGGAGTTGTGTTTGGACCTAAGGTTATATAAAATGCAAATCTGTAATATAAATTAATGTTTTTGAAATTACTGATTTTATCTCAAAAATATTTTCAAGCATTGCCAGCAAACTATTTTAGAGTGTTTAGATGTCTAAACAATCCATCTTTTCAAGAACAAAATGAAAAAAAAAACTTTTTATTTTCTTAATTTTTGTAAAATGTCTTTCTTTTGAGGTGACTGACTATACTATACTCCTTACCCTTTTTCTAGTTTCATTTGTATCATTCATAGAACTTTTATTCTTCAAAAGCAATATGTAAAGTAGTATATGTTGCTATACTGCTTTCAAATACTAAATTTAATGATTATCTAAATCTGCAATTAATTCCTCACTTCCAGCAATATCTCCTTCATATGATATATTTTACAGTACTTTCTTTGAAATGCTATCTTTTACTTATAAAAAACATCAAGTTTTCAAGGTCAGGTTGTAACAACCTACTCAAGGTTGTTGGTGTTTGGGGGGTTCTAGCAAAGGTCAGACATAGCAAGTTTTAAACACAATTTTATTTATCCCTTTTATTTAATCAGCACAGCTAACGGCAAGAAATGCACTTAAGAGCAACCACATAGGCTTAAGGCTATTAACATATAATTAAAATTTTACTTAACTGCTCCTGGATTACTCTTGACTCCTACGCTTCAATTCTCTGAAAATATCTTGCTTAACTATACGACCTCCGGTCGTTAATCTTGTTCACAATTTAATCACTTTTAATCCCCAAACTATCAACTATCGACCATCCTCGCATATACAGATGTCACCACTTAAATACAAGAGCTCATTTAACTAAATCCCATCTTCTTCTTCGAGGGAACTTTTTCAACAGAACTTATAGTTAAAAAGAATAATTTTACCCCAAGATGATTTATAGAAGATTCGCGGATAGACCCGTTACAAGGTTTATGGCTTAATAATACAACATACTAACAACTCATTATTTTTCCAAACTTAATCATCAATAGCACTTGCAACTATGTATTTTTCAGTTGCGATTCCCTTAGTTTAACCTTTACTGCCTTGATGCAACTTTCTACTAAAGAAGATCCATGAATTTTTAAGTTTCGTAAATTAAAGAACTTACCTCCATTGAAATGAATGGAGTTCATATATCATCTTTTCTTAAAAAATGTACACTCATCAACCATATGCCATCAGATGTACGAATATCAAGCCACAATATGATCCTATGTTTAAGTTTGATAAAATTTCTTTGATTAAGTTAAATTGAATCGTATTGTTTGTGGATAAGCTTCCTGTCAATATTAGTAGAGTTTCTGACGCCCCTCTGTTTTTTCCCATCCCGGAAATTCCCGGGCAGCCGGTTATAGCTCCGGTTGCACCATCACCCCTCCACATACCTAATCCATTTCCTTGTTTCAACCATCTTTAGCGAAGTGAACGCGTCTAAATGGGTGTTGCTGACCGGATTACGGAATAATCTACTCTTCTCAGTCTTAATCACCATGCTTCTCGCTAAGTCGCCTGTTTGCCGGAACTGTCTCCATTCGCGGCGGCCTGGAATTCTCTGCTATTACACGTGTCCCTTAAATTAAGCGGGAAATAATCCTTATAAATGATGTATTCATATTTTTAATATTATTTATTATTGATGACAAATTCTTAATTGTTGCAATCTTATTTTAAATAGAGTAATATAGGATAGAACGAAGATGAATTTTTCTTTATACAATGGATGATTAATGATTACTTGGAGGTAGTTTTAAACAAGAAATAAATGCAATATAAAAACAAAAATACAGAAATTTAATTTTTTTAAAAAAACTCAGTTTATTATTATTATATAAATATGGATTTGGTCGTAAATTATGCCACACCAGTTTTAAAATAAAATAAAATTTTAATCCTCAAAATCACTACGAAATTCCCAATTTTGACTAGTTTTTAAGAGCATTCAAAGAACCCTTATTTTAAAAAACAGTTTAAATATATGATCGCAGTTTAAATATATTACACAATTAAATTCTGTTACATATATATATATATATAATCTGAATATAAAAATCTGGCAATACTTGTTTATTGTACTCAGATTTAGCGGGGGCTATGTATTTTTGAACGCAATTTTTAGGTAATTTACCTTTTTCTTGTAATGGATTTGGATATTTTACCCATTATTTTCAATACGTTTTTACTCAGTTTTTTTAACAGAAAGGGGAAAGATTGTGTGTGTGTGTGTGGCTGGCTATATATATATATATGTATATATGTAATACGACGATGTTGTAATGATGGATTTAGTAAAGGAGGACGACTATTGGCGAAGATCTTGATAGCGTGGCCGGTGTTGGTATTTCCTTATATGGTTGATGTTGCATTTTCATTACTATGGAAGAGGCAGTCTCGTTTAAAAGCTATTCTTTATTAAACACTGAACATGAAGACAGATAGATGGAATCACAACGAAACATACACAACACAAACACTAGCTGCAGCCGACTACATGATGACAAGAAGAGAAGAAGCGAAAGAGGGCGCGGTCTCCAAGAGTCTCGGTATATATAGGCAGCTTAAATCACGTGAACTGTGTGGGTGGATGGATGTAGTTTAAAATCCTCTCGTTAGACGGCTGGTTAACTTATAAAACGTTGGTCCTGAAGGGATGGACCAAAGGTAATTAAAAGTTATTAAGAATAATTAATGGAGGTTATTACATTTCCCCCCTCCGCAAGACGCGTGTGTGCACCAGGGCCCTTGGTCCACACCCGTATCATACAGAGATATTAAGTACAAAATTAAATTTTTAAATTATTATTATTTAAAAAAATTTCTCTTCACTTCAACAAAAACATGAAAATATTCGAGAATTTGCCAAAGTATAAATTGTGTAAAACTTTTGAAACAACCATCCACCACATTATTAATATTGGCTATGAATTCAAAAATATTAATTCTTAAATTACAAAAAATAATTTCTTAAAAATTTATATGAAATTGTGTATAAGAGCACTGAGGGTGAAAAGAAACAAATTAGGATGACCCACGCCTTGCACAATCTTTGAGACAAGTTTTACTTCTTATCGTGTAAATGTTGCACCAATAACTTCAAAAACAAATATCCCAAGACTGGAAATTGCAAGTCGACCGAAGAGATTTTTTTAAAAACTATTTATAACTTTCTTTTATGTATTACTTTTATTATTACAAAGGTATAAGTTTGGAGGCAATAGTATATTGACAATCAAAGGTGTATTTTTATTCCCTTGAGGTACTCACTATGCACAATCCTTACAAAAAAACCCTTATTATTTCTTCCAAATGTAAACATTTGCTTATTTATTTATTACTATTTTCTCAGCCTAAGTGCTCTCAAAACCATTATTATTTAAAACACATTAAAGTTGTTCATTTTCATATCAAATAAATTGTTCATTCTAAAAAAGAGTAAATCGAATAGAAACCAAAAATTCTTAAACCACATTAAAAATATATCAAACTGTATCAACATAAAAATATCAAATCTTTGGTATTGATTCAGTAAAACACTTAAAACATTGTAAAGTTATCAATTTTCATGTTAAATATCAAATTCAAATATAATCATTATGAAATATATGCATTTTATCTTCAAAACAAAATGTAGCATAAGTAAATTTAACCGGAAACTTCAAAAAGTAAAGCCGAGATTCCTGGAAACGTTTTTAAAATGGTAATAATATTCACATCAATATGTACGTGGAGTTGACTGCCCAATCAAGTAATTTAAATACAATCGAAAAATGAAAATAATTTGTTACACAATTTTGAAAAAACATTAGAATAAACCATAATAACAGTACAATGGTGGTAGGGACCAAAGAATAATTAAAAAAAAAACAATGGGGGTAAGACCCATAATATTGAAAGAAACTCTGGGGTAAAACCAGACACATAAAAAAATTGCGGGGTAAGACCCGGCTTATAATAAAAAAAAATGCTGGGTAAGACCAGGCTTTAAATAAAGAAACCATATTGGTATATATATATATATATATATATATACCACTACCCATACTACACCATTTCATATGGAAAACTTTAAAACTTAAATATTTTCAAAATATCTAAACCATAAATTAAAATCATTGCAAGATTCTGAATCAAAATAGATTATTAAATTTGCTTTCAAATTATTACGCATACTAATAACAAAATATTTCTTAAACATTTTAAAATAAATCATTAACAACGAATGAGGAAAAATATATAATCAATTTAGAGTTAATAGCAAATAATTAAAATGACAAAAGTAAAAAGAAAAACTTATCAATGATGAAAATATCGCTGAGTTGCACTTTTTCACATAATTTTGCCAAAACTCACATCTCGCGGACTTCAAGGTTAGAAAGATTTATTATTTTTTTTTTTCATTTGAGCAACGAACTGTTGATTCAATTGTAGGTTGATTTTTTCTTTTATACATATTTGATGATAAAGATTTCATTTTGATACAAAACATGCAGACCACTTTAAGCTTTACAAGGGAATTTTTTTTTCATTTGAACCAGAATTGTTAGATGAATTGTAGACTGATTTTTTTTTAACATAACGGTTAAGCACATAAGTAACGGAAATTTCCCCGTACTTGTTATCAGGCGAAAGGGGAATACCCTTCCGAGGACTCGATCCCTTCACATTTCTTTTGTAGAATTTTCACTTCAGGGCGTGGCTTCTTTCCCGCACAGGAAACTGTCCTGCCGGCTTCTGTAATACGAATATGTTGTAATGATGGATTTAGTAAAGGAGGACGACTTTTGGCGAAAATCTTGATAGCGTGGCCGGTGTTGGTATTTCCTTATATGGTTGATGTTGCATTTTCATTACTATGGAAGAGGCAGTCTCGTTTAAAAGCTATTCTTCTTTATTAAACACTGAACATGAAGACAGATAGACGGAATCACAACGAAACATACACAACACAAACACTAGCTGCAGCCGACTACATGACGACAAGAAGAGAAGAAGCGAAAGAGGGCGCGGTCTCCAGGAGTCTCGGTATATATAGGCAGCTTAAATCACGTGATCTGTGTGGGTGGATGGATGTAGTTTAAAATCCTCTCTTTAGACGTCTGGTTAACTTTTAAAACGTTGGTCCTGAAGGGATGGACCAAAGGTAATTAAAAGTTATTAAGAATAATTAATGGGGATTATTACATATATATATATATATATATACGAAATATATTAGCCCGCGAAAAGTTTACATTTTGATTACATGTGATTAAGTGGTCGTGGCCGAAAAATTAAAGAGGCTAGTTCGTGATCACATCATTTATTTCAGCATGCTTCTCGTACAGTGACAAAAATACACGAAAGGGAATTATTCAAATATCTAGTTTTTATATACGGGGGGAAAAAAGTAAAAATGCATTATAAACAAGATATCAATCATTGGAATGGCCAAGTAATTTTAGCGCGTTTTTCACATGTTGTATTTTACAATAATGCAACTAATAAACTTTTTACGAACAAAAAGTAATTCTAAAAAAAAATTAAAAAATTAAAATTTTTTTTAAAAATAAATAAATTGTTTTTTAAAATTTTTAATTTTAAATAGGATTCGGCTTATCTAGGGCACAAATGCGACCCAATGCCGAAAACCCGAGGTCAATCGGTTAATTATTGGCTGAGAAAAAGGTACGACAAAATATGGAACGAAGACGAAATTTGTGTCCTAATAGCGCTTTTTTTTACACTACGTGAAAAACGCGCTAAAAATACAGTCACGTGTTAAGGCGGAGGGATTAACTAGGTATTTATGGAAATGACACCATTGTTTAAAGAATATTAATTTATGTTAGAAAGGTGCATGAAAACAATTAATGATCTTGTATTTCTTGGGATCGCCAATAAATAAATCTACCGAAAAATTCAAGGTCTAAAGAATAAGTAGTAAATATACCCAACATAATGTTTTCAATGCTTTAGAAAAAGATAAATTGAAACGCGTTTTGAAATAGGGTATTAGGATTTATGAATTAAATGCTATAAATAAAGGAGATTTGAATTATATGAGTAGATATCAATCTAAGTTATTACACACACACACACACACACACACACTGGTCACGAATTCTCTTAATCGGTGTGTCATGAATTAGCGTTCTTGTGCCATTTAAGGTCCACCATGTAGAAATTCTGATGCACGTTAAATCTGTCGTGAGCACAGTCCTCGCGAAGCATGGCGTGGAAGTTTGGAAAGTGGAGTGGCAGCTCAAACTTCAACCGAATCTTAAAAGTTATGAGGCCTATTACCAATAGCCTTCGCGTTGCTTCAAAGTGCTATGTTAAGAAAAAATCATATTATTCAAAATTGAATTATGCTGTTATATGGTTAATGTAATAAAACTGCTCATTTATTTTTAATGACAATTATACCTGACAAATTTTTTGATCAAGAAAGAATGAGGGAGCTTTTGTACTTTATAAATCTACATTTATTTTACCCCTACATAAAAAGACGCCATGAACATAACAAAACAAGCAGCTACGAAACACAATACAACGAAGACACGGATACGACAGTAACACCCAAGAGCATTCTTTATTCGCTTCCGATATCTCTTCCATTTATAGTCTTGGTCAACCAGAAGCTATTAAAATCTTACATTTCCAGTGAAGGTTTTTCTGATTGGTCCAAATACGCGGATGATACAAGATTACATCATCCTGGTATAATTATATAAAATTATATAATCCTGGTATGATTATATAAATATATAATTATATAATTATATATTCCAAAAAACTTACTTTTAAGTTTTTTCGAAAATAAGGTTTAAATATTTCCTGTTTGGCGGATAAACTAGAAATTTATTATGACTCAAAGTGTTAAAAGCAGGGCTTCGAACCGGAACTGAACCGAAAACCGGAAAAAACCGTTATTTTGGTCGGAACGAAAACCGGAACTAAACCGAAAAAAATATCGGTTTATTTCGGTTCGATATATCTTTCAGTCATTTTGTTACTGTTTCCAACTTATCAATATTTTCTAATATTATAATTATCATTACATGTATACTGCTTCTCGATTTCCTATTTTGATATTCACTAGTATTTTTCTGTTTCAGTTTCGCATGAAACTACTTGTAGAAGACATATTTAATTCAGTTGATTAAACTAGAAGTATAGATGATTTTTTAAGAAAAATATCGAGTTATATTTTATTTTTCACATCTCAGCATGCGATCATCCACGGATGTTTGTATAGACTGTTTAGATCAGGGAGGAGTAAATAGACAGGAGAGGCCCTAACTGACGTAGCATGAATCATCTATCAAATCTTCTGCGCATCAAATGGGTGTTTGGTAATGGCGGCGATTCAAATGTTTCGTAATAGTAGTATTTCATTAGGCGATTTTTACGTCAATCATTGATGTCATCATCCATCACTCCGCCCCCAAATGAATCGGGCTGGCCAGGGCTTCGAACCGGAACTGAACCGAAAACCGGAAAAAACCGTTATTTTGGTCGGAACGAAAACCGGAACTGAACCGATATTAATTTTTTAGTTGAACCGGAACGAAAACCGGAACAAAAAAAATTACGGTTCGAAGCCCTGGTTAAAAGGTTCAACACCATTATAAATTAAAACCCTTCAAGAGAAGAGTTAATTGAATTATTACATATACATATGTGTATTAGTAATATATTTCTGTCACACATTAAATTAGACACCATGAAAATAAATCTTGATTTCTTTTTTCTTTCGTTTTCTTTTTTTTTATATAGTTCTTTTTTAAATTTATAAACTACTTCAACTTGCGCAGAATTAGAATTCATTAATTTTTAAGGGAGTAGTTGTAATTGAAATCTGCATCATGTAATCTATCTAATTTTTTTAATTTGAGAATGAATGAATTTGAAGGTTTTATTTATAGCTTTTGCATTTAATTTTATTTTTATATAATTGGAAGTTCATTGCAGTTTTCGATTACAGTAACTAAAAATTTTAATCTTAGGTGCATATTTATTTTTCAAACCTTAAAAGGGGTTTAGCAATAAATATGCTTGAAATTCATGAAGAAACAGAAAATATAAATGAAGAATGAACAGAAAAATAAATAGGAGGTTCTAGTTTCATTAGGAGAATGTAACCTTTTCACATCCAATATGAACGCTTGATACAAAACAACACTGTAAAATTTTCTTGCAGTGTATTTCTATTGTAATTCATGTTTACATAAAGAATTCATTGCTTTCGAAGTTTTTGCCATTCTTTGGGAATTCATCGAATGCAAACAACTTTTGTTTTTTAATGGAGTTCTAGCACATTCAATCTTTGTTTGCTTTGAGTTCAAACACACATAGTATTTATTTTTTATAAAGTATGGCTTTGCAAACATTTTATATCGACGACTTTTCGAACAAATATTTTTCATGTTCATACAAATGACATTTTTACTCTCTCTTTGTTTTATGTTCATGAAGAATTTCTTTCTCGTGCTGTCATGTAATTTTATTTGCTTACGTAACTTTTTTTTTATTGCGCTGTGCAGTCACGTTTACACAAAATGGTTCCGTGGAAACATCTGTGAATACAGAATGCTCATGTATTAGTTCTATATGCATTAACAGTGACTGGATTTTATGTATCAAAGCTGAAATTACGCATTGTAATAAGTTTTTTTTGTTCATTCATAAAAATACTAGCCCTTAACCGCTCACTTCTCTGGGTATGTCATGATGGTGCATGAATACATACTGTTTATAAATTATTGGAATCTAAGAATTAAATCTAGCATCATCAGATTTCATGTTTGTAGGTCTAATATTTCATAATCTGGAATTTTAGTCTATAACGCGCTCTTAACGACCTTGGGAATTGTTTTCCGCAAAACTAATTTTTAGCGGATCTCTACTCAATAAAAAAAAATACGCTTTCCAAATTTCAAGTCTGTTGGTCTAATAGTTCAAGAACGGGAGTATTTCTATATTACACACCATAAGCCCTCACAATCCCCCTTGGGGGTCGATTTCTCCAAAATCTCCTTTGTAGTAAATCTCTACTTCATAAAAGGAACATGCCTACCGAATTTCAAATCTGTAAGTCTAATAATTCCAAAACAGGAAAGTTTATTTGTAACGCTCCTTGAGCTCTCCCAACGCCCTTAGAGGATCTATTTTCGCAAAACCTTTTTTGTTGCGTATCTTGACTCTCCATTAAAGGAATATGCCAATCAAATTTCAAGTCTGTAGGTCTAATAGTTCCGTAGATATCGTGATGAGTTAGTGAGTGAATGAATAAGTCGCTTTTCTCTTTTGTATATTAGGCAAGACATTATTATTCTTTTCTAAATTACATTGATGCAATAAATTTGTTCACTGATATCATTGGTCCACAACCATTGAGTAACATAAGAATGTATGGTTCGTTAGAACAATAGATCAGTCGGGGCATTGCCATAAATATATTTTAAGGCATATCTAGTATAATTATGTCACATAATGCGTCGCTTATAATAGTAAATGTAACTATACATTATTAGATATTTATTAATTACTCTTACATATATTTATAATTGTATATTATATTAATTCAGCATTTATATTAGGAACCTAATGTGATATAATAATAATACAATATGTCAAATATTCAGAATAATTTTTACGTAATTTAAGGAAATAATTACAGTGGGTTCATGCAGAAAATAAAAACAAGCAGTTATTGTAATAATTTAACCTTCAAATCCTTTAATGGGTATAAAGGTATTTTTATAAGTAAAATTATTTAGTTAAGAGAGATTTTTTTCCAACTCATATTTTCCATTAGTAATTTAAAGAATGTACAATAGTTTTAAATGTATTTGAGAAAATTTGAAGATTATTAGAAATAAAAGATGTAAAACTTAAATTTATTCAAAAGTTTTGCAAGGGCACATAAAACTATAGACACACAGTAGATTAATTAACAAAATGCTGAAAAGTATGGATTAATTTTATAACTATTTAATTATTTACTATAAAGTAATGATGTTAAGTTATTTTTTCTTAGAAAACTCTCTTTTCTCATTAGTCCATGGTGCTAAATTACAGATGTTCTTAAATTTACAAGGAAAAACGTAAAAAAGTATAAAACTGAAAGAATTTTTAAGTGATAACTTCTTTCGCAGCGTGTTTTTCATCTGAGTGAATTAAAACGGAGCGTCAGTTTTGGGTGCGTTATGCTATTCGGTTTTTCTGGGCTATAACCGAAAATCGTACTGGGATCGGCTACTCACGCTTAGTTATGAGAGAATTGAATTGAAAACTTTTTAAGTGCGTATTTTTTTAAGTAAAAATTTCATACATACTTTTTACGTGAAGTTTTATTTTCTTTTTAAATATTACTGTCATGCAGCCCCCTTCCACTCAACTTCAGCGAGTGAGCGAGAGAAGAGGAGCGCAAGCGAAAAATAATTTTAAAAAATATTATTCTTATGTAGGAAATTGGTAGAGAGATTCTGGTAGTTATTATAATAATATTTCAAAGTTTATTATCAAGCTGCTATTCTCCGTTGAGAACCAGAGGTCATAACGAATTATCTAGAGAAGGTGAGTGTTTGATTTTCCGTTGAACATTGTTTACGATCAATAGTGTTTATAAATATTGCAAAAGTTGACTTGCTATCTGTATAAGAAGAAATCGGTGAAACAGTCCATGGATCGTTTAAAATCGTAGAACTAAAAGAAATACTTTTGAAATCCGCAGAATTTATAAAAGATAAAGAATTTGTCTCGGACTTTCCTGCGACCACAGTTGTGCAACGTAAAAAGGAAGATGAGTCTCATAGGTTTACGCTTGCAACAACAAACGCAATGTGTAAATTCAATGTAATATGTTGTTGAAAGTATTCCTTCATTAGATAAACACCTTAAAGCTGTACAAATTATGGAACGTCCTGTGCCAAAAAGAAATGAAACTTGAGATGTACTTTTTTATTAAGTAGAAAGAGCATTTAAGTTTAAAAATATGCCAGAATAATTAAAATCTGAAATTGGTAGTTACTTATTATCGCAACCACATTTTCGATATTATATGAAAAGAAGCCCATGTTTGCCAATTCTGCTCAAATGGCACTGCGAAATCAGGGTTGCTCACTTAGCGAGTTATCTTGAACTTTGGCATTATTAGTATGTAAGTACTCTGTACACACACATGTATATTATATAAATATAATCTGCATAAGTAATTTACATATAAATATTTTTAAATAATTGACTAATTGACATTTAAATCGTATATATTCATATATAAATATATAAGAATTCATAATTATTTAAACATTGCCCTTCACAGAAAATGGATAAAATAAACAAATTTCCCAATAAATGGCCACGAATTAGTGGAATACTTAACGTCCGCATACGAAAATGTCTTAAAAGAAAACATAGTACATTGGAACAATTGAATACTTTTGCCCAGAATAATCTAAAGTTTTCACTTCTGTCGTGTGGTCATAAGCACATTCACTAATGTTTTTTTAATATAAATTTCAATTATTAATTTATGACATTATTGTTTATTTTTCAATTTACATATTTGCTTCAATTTTTATATAAATGTGCTTTGACACATGCAAAAAGAAATTATATGACAAAATAAAAATAAAGTCTTTGTAGAATCTTTGGGCTTCCAAGAAACTTACCCCTGAAGAAATATTTCAAACGCAATTTTTATCGACCCAAATTTCTTTAACACACTTTGATCTCAGTCAATTCATTGCTAATATTGCCTATAGGAAAAATTTCTCTGCTTCTTCTATCTCTAATTCTGATTGTATTCTGTCTCCATTCTTTCCTTCTCATTCCTCAGAGAGGAATGCTATCAATGCGTATTATTCAATTTAGGGACAGAAGCACGGATGATTTCCCTGTTATTTGCTATACTGATGGCAATAAAATTGATGACAGAGTTGGTTTCGCATTTATTGTCTTCAGGAGTGGTACTGAATTCGAGCACTTTTAATTTAGAATTCGTAGCTGAACTTTTATGTTTAAATTTCGCCATTAAAGAGATCACTGAAAAAAAATAGTTTCACATCTCAAACTATCTCATTTGTACTGATTCTCTTTCCTTTTTGGATTCTCTGAGATATATTTTCTTCGTCTAACAGCATAACCGTCGAGATCCAAAAGTGACTTTCAAAGCCTAAAAGATAAAAACATCTCGATAGTTTTTTCATTGTTCGCGGACACACGGGCGTTCTTGGAAATGAGCGAGGCTGATTGACTTGCAAAGGCTACCATCAAGAGTGAAATTGACATTGCCGTTAATATTCCTAAATCATTTTACAAGAAGGTAACAAAAGAAAGAATGGCGAAGTCTTGGAACTAAGAATATCTTATTTCCAATAAAGGGAGCTTAACAAAGAAATTTTTTTCAACCATTAATAAGAGACTGTTATGTCATCCTTTTTATAAGGGACTTCATGTAAATTGGCCTCTGAATTTTTACCAACTTAGTTCCACTAGAAGGGCTTTTAAAAAGTTCTGTCAATTGTGGTAAATATATTTGTAATCCTTCATAACCTCATCCCCCCCCTCCTTTTTCCTTTGTAATATGTGATTAATACTTGCTTCTGTGAGCCTCGTGTGATACTTTATGGTATACGGGGATTTTATAAATGGTTTCAAAAATAAAAGAAAGAATAAATAAAATAATTTTCTTTAATACTCTATTTTTCATAAATTGTCCCAGATATCATTTTTTCACTTTTAGAATCTAGAATGGTACCTCGCGCGCAATAGCTTTCTATCAGTAACTTTGTAATATCTATTGAGTTCATGTAGTCAACGCAAAATTGAAAAGAATATTATAAATTTAAATTAAAAAAAACATATATTAAAAAATTACTTATTTTTGACATACATAGAGTCAAGATGGCTAACATATGTTATCATGGATTGCGAAACCAATTTAAATCTAAATACATAAGAAGCAAAACAAAAATACAGCTATACAAGACCAATTGTTTTATACGGCAGCAAATGCTGGACAATTAACTAAGAAAACGAAGAGAAACCGATGACTTTCGAGAGAAAATTTTTTGATGCAGTTAGAGAAAACGGAATCTGGAGAATACGATACAACCTTAAGGTCTAATTGAAACACAGAGAACCCAACATAGTCAAAGTGATCAAGGCTTCCCAAATACGGTGACTGGGACATGTATTTCGAAATAGCGATGAAATTCCTGTAAAGAAAATAGCTTTCTAAACTCCAGAGGGAAAGAGGAAAAAAGGAAGACCCAGAACAAGATGGATTGATTAAGTATAAAAGTTGTTGATGAACTTGGGGGTTAACCACGATGGAAGAACATAACATCAAATAGATCAAGATGGTCTAAGCCAGAGGTGGGAAAACCGCGATTTTGAGGCCTGTACGATCTCTGTGAGTTTCTTGTGAGGCCTTCATATCATGAAAGCATACACTTATGATATTTAATTATATAGATTACAACAACTTGCAAACCAATTGAATTATTTAAAGAATGACATGAATGCATATATGTCTCAATGACTAATTGTGGGAATAACCAATTGTACTTTTCAAATGTTAGAACGCCACTTCTGCAACACTACTAAACATGTTATATGATCTCCACACACACACTTACACAATTTTCTTACTATTATTGTTGTGACTGACTGCATGCACGTTAAAACGCATTATTTCTTTCTGCACGAATGGCATTTGAATATTAACGAAGTGTTTTTTTTAAGCTTCTGTTGATTGAGATACAACAGTTATGTATTGATAACGACTCTTGTGACTTGTGGGGCATCAAACATTCATAATCAACATAATAATTTTATAACAAAATAGCAATCAATGATTTATGTCATAACAAGTCTTTACGCTTATGTGAATACAAAAATATTTTATATTGTAACTTTTTATGCCAAACAATAAATAAATAGATAAGAATTAAATTCTTTTTGTAATATTTCTGTATAATACATCAAAGTATTAAAACTATACAAAAACTATAATAATTTTATAAAAGTCGCATTCATTGGTACATCAACCTATACGTCCTCCTGTATTACTATTTAATTTACATGTGTCCTCTAAAGATAAAAAGGTTCCTCACCTCTGGTCTAAGCTGACTGAAACAACCTTGACCGGTAACCGACTGCAGTACTTTGAAAGTAGAAGAATGTGACATATTTAATAATTTTATTAGTCTTTCTTACTTTTGATTAAGTTGCTATACGATTTGAAGTAATATTTACTAGAAAAAAGCTTAATTTATAAGTACATATCGTGAAGAGAATGTAAATAAATCTGCCTTAACAAGTATGAGGATAATATTCCAAGCATCAGAATATAATACTGGATATTCCAAAAATATTTAAAATGAATATTTTTTGTATATTTTGAATATTAACCTATAAAACATTCAAAGTATTTTTTATGTTATGGAAAAAGAATTCAAACGGGACGTCATCCCAAGGGATAATATTCGCTAACATAAAAAGAGTTGGCACAGTACTAAATCTTTTTATGACATTGAATCATTATTTCTCGATTCAGCTGATAAAACACATAAGCGATTTGATATGTTTTTTTTTCGGGAAGGAGGGGTATATGAAATCTATTTACGTCCCTAAATCATCATGTTCTTCCCTTTTCATCTTATTTCAAGTTGTGATCCAAAAAGGCGCTCTTTTTTTCTTATTTTATTGATTTTATTTTAGAAAAAACGCATAACATCTCCACTTTTATGATGTCATCTATCAGTATTAGGATTCAAAAGGCATTTTCTCTCTCAGGGAAAAATGCTACAGCTTTAATATTAGTTCCTATGCTTATGGCATATACACACATTTTATAAATGAATCATTATTTTTTGCATCTCAACGAAAAAGTGCATTTTAAAGTTAAAATGTAGGAACTGAGATGATAGATACTTACGTAAATGAAAACGAATACAATTTATTCCCATAATAACAAATGTAATCATTTGAGCTAGTAAAAAGCTTTATACAGGGTGTCTCGAAACTCACGGGGTGAAAGAGGGGGCCATATCAGTTCTAGGGGGGGGGAGGAAATCCATGTCACTTAAGTGATAACTAGTATATTTTTCAAAAAGGAGAAAATTAACTCCCTCCATCACAACATAATCACTGTGACCACAAATTTCACAATTTTACAGTGATGTTTTCACTAACGTGATCTTACATAACCATGCTATTAATTAAAGTCACAAATTGAGCGAAAACTTTGCTAGCTTAGTTGAAATTAACGTAGTTGTTTGAGTCGGGGTTTGAGAAAATTTTGTCACCTAACTTTGACTTTCCATAAAAGGAAAAACATTATATACTACCCTTGGCAGTTATATTGCAAAAGATGACTCATTTAATAATGATTCCAAAATAGTAGTACACTTGCTACTTTTCTATCTACAAATATATAACAATGATTGCCGACTTTTTCCCCCCACAAAATGACTTCATTTAAAAAAACCCAATCTTAAGTGTAGCTCAAACTAAGCAATGAATTTAAAAATAAAACATAAAACGGAAAACATTTTTTTTTTTGTAATACTTCAATGAACTAAATGGTCGAAGTATTTTCCTTCTACACGAATGCAGGCTCTGCATCTTCTTATAAATGATTGCTTGATGAGTCATGAGTAACTAGCCAAATTTATTTCTTCCACTGCTTCAGCAATCCTTTGGCGCTATTCAGTTACATTTTCAATGGGTATAAAAAGAAGTTGGAAGTCAAATAATTCGAACATTTAATTCATTAAAATGTTAAAAATATGTTTTCCGTTTTATTTTAAAATTTATTGCTTAATAGGAGGTATTAAGATTTAAAATTTTTGAAATAAAGTCATTTTATAAAAATAAATTGCATCAGTCTCTCTCTACATGGTACCAGGGCTCAAACATATGACTTGGTACAGTGGCCGCTTAAAGTTGTCGAAAACCAAGTAAAAGAAAATGCATTATACACACATACACACTCTTTTTTGCATCAAATACTTTTTTAAATACTACGTACTTTCTTTCAAAAATTCGATATAAAAATATGTACTGATAAAATTACTCAATTTAGATTCAGATATTATTATAAAAGATAGTTATAAAAATCGTCTAAAAATGTTTCAAATGTATGATAAAAATTCGATAAAGTGTTATATTGGAGACTTTTAAAATGTCTCCTAAGAAAACATTAAAATGACTAATGCCATCATTAGGCAACACAGTAGAAATATTATTTTGCGTAAATAACTTTTAAAATTTGTTTTGTGACGCGTGTGGGAAAAATAGAGAAAGTATTAAAACATTATTGGACATAATTTATAGATATAAAGAGACATTACGAATACATAAAAAATACACAACTGAAGTATAACATAAAAATAATTACGGAATGCTTTTCCATGCAATAGTTTTAATATTGTGTAATTTTAGAACTGTTTGAGTTTGAAAATGTTTAATTTTTGTATTATTGAATTAAATATTCAAGTTCTTAGATGTACTGATTAAATAGTATTCATTATCTCCATGTCCTTCCACTGAAAGAATGAGATGTGTAAGAACTCAACTAACTTTTCAAGATAACTTAAACGCTCATCTCTTAAAGTCATAATATCCTTCACAAGTAACAAAATAAGGCCATTTTCCGTTTCCAAAAAAATTATTCCTTTTCTTGACAAAACAACGAAAGGTGTGAAGAAAGTAAATTTCCAAAAAATTATTTAAGCATGAGTCTTTTTTTTTAAAAAAAAAATTCGCTAAACCTTTTTTTCTTCTTCTTCTACTACTTTTCACTCCTTTCACCTTTGCACAATGTAAGGAAAGATTACAAAATTTGCATATTTAACTCTCAGAAAGTTTGTAACGTTAACGCTACGGAAACTATTATAATTGCATTTAGAACTTTCGATTTTTTTAACCTTATTATATTACGTTTTTAATTAGAAAAACAGGGGGCTGTATCCGTGAAGCGAGTAATTTGTGTCCAACTGACATGGACTCTTTGTGCTCTTCCATGCGTGTTACGAAAGTTTTATTCATGAGTTTAAACTCAGAATGAGTTTTCATTTGTAACATATAACTGTTTTTTAATTGAACAGGAATCTGTCTTCCTTTTAAATTAATTTTTGTGTTTGTGTGTAAGACACCTTGCATGATCTTAAAGTTGTGCAGAGTTTGAATATTCATTGTTATTTGGTAATAAATCTTGAATTATTACCAAAGTAAGAAAAGTTGATTAAATTAAGTTTTGTGTATCATTGTCTTCTTGCAGTTTTGAAAAAGTTAAATGGTTTTGTGTGTTTAAATGTATGGAAATTACCAAAATCATTTAAGTGTATTTTTTCCTCTCCCATTTTGCTTAGATTATTATAATTATATTTAATAATAACTTTTCCCGTCATGTTTCAGGGCAACGTTGAAATTTTGCATTTCTGTACGGTATCTTCTTTTCAGAAAATAATTTAAAATTAAAATTTAATTAACGTTTTATTATGAAACTTTCTAAAGTAAATGTTATAAATATTTGTTTTGTTGTAAAACTAGGAAACTAGAGGTATTTCCTTCATTTTTATAAGGAAACTTACCAACAAAAAATAGATCAACTTTTTGGCTATTCTTGACTGAAATTTTACTGATATTCCTAAATGCCTAAAAATTAAAATATAATCCTGCAATTATAATCGTAAATTATATACTCTTGCGTTTTTAATATGGCATCAGAAAATATAGCAAAAAATTACTGAATGAATTAAATATTCCATTTGATTTGGAATTATTCCCTCGCAATGGCTTATCAGTGAATTTTCATGAAAGTTAAGAGAAAACATTTATATGTGCTTAATTGATTTAAGATGCTTCACTAATGTTTTCAGTGTTTGACTGAATGCGATGTAGTTCTTACATAGAAATTTCCTTGATTTTAATGATAATACATCACTTTACAAGCTAAACCAAGCGTTAAAACTGAATTTAGGGAGAAATCCAACCATTTCAAAGTTAAATTGGGATAGGGTCTTTAGTAAAGACCTTAATAACCAATTCTCTAACATTCAGAAAGCTGTTTTTTGTACCTCAAAATTTAGATTAGTAAGGAATTAAAAAGCACCCATTTACCATTTAAGAATAAAAATAATTGTTTGATATAAAAATCAATCTGCTATTATTCAAGCTTTGAATAAAATTATCAGTTATTCGAAGGACGTATAAAATAAGAAACGTTTTTAAAAGTTCAAAATTTTTTTAAAGACAAATTTAAGGATGTATTTTTTAAAATTAAATAGCATCTCAAGTATGAGGAATTGATTAAATATTTATTTACGTCACATTTAGAAGCAAATCAAGAGTTATTCGTGTTTCTTATATATTCGCCCGATAGCTCTCTTTGTATAAAATATTGCCAATAGCTACATGTATGTAAAGTTTTGAATTAAATTCAAGAGGATGATAATTGAATTAGAACGCTCCATTCTTCTAACCTCCACACCACGCCAAAGTGAGAACTTTTATTCCCGGCTCGACTGCACGATAGGGTTTTTTAGGAACCTAAATTTGGATACACACACACACACACAAGTTTCAACTGAAACACTGTCGTCCTGAAACTTTTTTTAACTAAACTTTTTGTATAGTTTATGGTATATATATATTATTTAAAACTAATTGTATATGTCTGGATTGTGTGTACTTTTATTTTCTATAAATTTTAAAACAATATTTATGGTTTTTAAATTATATATATAGACTTATGTTTTTTTTATCATAACTTACTAATTTTATGCGTTACTGATATACTCCTTTCAATCGTGCGGGGAAAATGATTATTGCTGTATTCACGTAGTAAGTTTTTTCATCTAGTTGTTTTTAGCATTGATTTTAACATATTCTAATAATTATTATAGACTATAATTTTATCATTTTATATTAATAGATTGTTGTTTTATTTGTAATAGTTAAACTTCTCTTAATATTCCTTACTTTCCCTATGGCCCAGAGTATTGGTAAATACTGGTGAAGGTTGGCTAGCCGCAAAACTTTGTTTAAACCTGCAATCCTGGTTCAAATACTCGTACAAGCAATAACTCGAAACAAATAAATATGCATTATTTACAATCGCACACACCGCTCGACAGACTTGAACTTTTGACTTAATGAGTAATGAGAGTGTTTGTTGATAGACCTATTCATGGACGACGGTAATCACATGTAGCTATTTGATATATGGCCCAAAATTTCCAGATCTTCAGAGAATATAACCGAAAATAGCATTTGACCGTTGAAATATAATTCGAATCTTGATCTAAGGAAGTAGATTACGAGACGAGGCCCCCGTCGGGACCGAGGATCTGAGCCCGGGCCCAGTTGGCCTATAACTTAAGACATCCAAGCCTGGTAGATGTTTGGAAGACAAATGAACGGGCACGAACACCCTCTGCTACATTAGATCAACCTTGGGGGATGCGCTACCATATTCTAAAAAGCCACCCAGTCTCTTTTAATACAGATACATGTAGAAAATGTTATCCCAAGCCGTAGTGGTAGCCCTCAATATTGAATCATGGTCTTGTTCATCTCGTAGAAGGTTCGTTTTGTCTTTATACTGTGTGTTATCTCTCATTAATAAATATAATTCGGCTTTGATACATTTTTCTTCTTTTGAATGCTACATTTTAGTTCGGTAACAGTATACATATGCATTTAATTTTTTGATAAAAGGGTCAAATGTTGGTTGTTAGTTCCAAAACATAAATACGGTGGATCTTTCTCTAAATGGCACAAGCTAGTCTTTATTATCACGCAAGCTGTATTTAAGGAAATGGTCCAAATCAAATCTTATTATAAGTGCAATCTATTTAAGGATTATTCAAGGTAAAATCAAAAAGTTTGAGAAATCAGCGTAAAAAATGCTTTACCTTGAATATTTTCTAATATAGACGATAGGTTCCTTCTTCAAAATAATCTCATTGGCGACAGTATTCACTTTTCAATTTGGTAGAACCTCTAAAAATTTCTGTAGGGTTTTTTTTTTTTTTTTTTTTTTTTTTTTTTTTTTTTTTGCTACCGTAAATTTCTAAAAATTCTTTTATTATAAGTTATTCCTACGGTCATGCTTTTTAACTTACCTGATGACTCAAAACGTTATCTATGTAGATTTTTTTATTTCATCAAAAAATATTTAAAAAAAATCACATGGGAAAACTATTTTCTTTGAAATATTAAAGCATTAAGGTTTTAGTTTTGGCGAAAAACCATGAGATCTCATTTGGATCCGGTGTGTAGGTGTATTGTCAGTCATAAAATAGAATTGTTCACTTTTCTACTTTTACAGACGCTTACGAGTGGAGTTTCTCAAAGGGCTCAAAATTGTCTGTATAAAATTGTATGTTTCCTGTTCTGCTCTGTGCTCATCTCCATCATAACTTTTCCTTTGCTGCGGAGCTTTGGCTTTCTTCGAAGTGAGGATATCACACATTCATACACTCTCGATCTCAACATATTAGAATAATTGAGTACGCCTTCCTTAACGTTTCTGAAGGTGCTTTATCTAAATACAGAAACAATTTTATATTGGAGAATTATTCTTCAAAACCCACATTTCTTACATCGCAGAACAAATGGTCTGCGCGCAGTTCAATTAGAAAACATGAGAGAAATCATCCTGAACTTTGAGAGGAGGATGGCAGAAGGCATTTCAAATGGTGAAATTTTACATATGTTTGCTGTCATTGTGAACGACCACAGTCCCTAGACTATTGGATCCTGTCTCGAATATGCTTTTGAGATATTTAAACACATAATATACTTTTGGATTATATTTTAAATACCTTAAAACTCAGTTTTCTACATGTGAAGATTTTCTATAGCTTTCTTATTTTAAAATAATTTATCCCAACATTTGTTTAAAATGATTTCACAAAATTTGAATTGCATAATGTTTATGCATATGAAAGACATTTTTTCTAATAAAGAAATTTCTTTGATTAAAATTAATTTCAGTTATGAAAATGGAAAAAAAAGTGCGAATTTCGGATTGCAAATTTTTTATTGTTTTTTATTTCTTTGCCCCTTTATCTTTTAGTGAAGACAAAAGATATTTAAGAACTAAATAATCACAATTAGAAAAATAAACGTGTCCCTACCCTCCTTAATTAATTTAATTTAATTGGTAATAATAGTAATAATCATAGCTAAGCGTAATGGAAAAATTACCCATTAAATTCTTTTGATTTAAATTCTTTTCCTTATGCATTTTCTTTAGCTTTAATACATCCCTCAAAAGGCTTTTAAAAACTGAGATCTACATTTAAATTTAATACAGCTTTCTTGTAAAAATGAACTGCAAATATAAATGCAATTTCCATGGAAATGCATTTTTCTAAATTCATAAATAAAACCTTAGGAAGTTTTTAGTTTTTTCTTATAAATTTTTTGTTGTAAATATTTGTTCTGCAGATTCAATTGAAAAAGATTGAATTCTATTATCTAGTTTCAAAAAACACGATTGATTAAAATTATTTTTTACGCAAAATATATTTCCAAGAAGTCTTTTGTGATCGTTGCTTTCGAACAAAAAGCACCCGACAGAACGCTGTAAAAGTAAATGGAATGCAAATCCTTTTGAGCTTCTTTTCCATCAAATCCAATTTACGGATCAAACAGCGAGCTAAAGCATTCTTTTTTTCAGTTTTCATGCTGCGCATTTCCTTTGAATACTCTATAAATAGAAAACTATAATATGTTCTCCATGTCCCAGATCTTATTGATTTTTCTTGTTTTATTAGTGCTATATTTTTCAGCATCTGAGCATTTGAAATCTACTTAAACTCAGAAGAAGGATATAGAATGTTCAAATCTAAATGTGAATAAATGATGTCTAGATATTTAATATCTAATGGAACTAACTCCAGAATTTGAGCAACAAACTGAAAACTGAGGATAATTTAAAACTAAGTGAGAAAAATTGGACGTATCTTTATGATGTACCATATGTTATTTAAAAATTTAGGGAAATGTTATCGATTATATTTAAATTTTGTACATCAGTAAAAACAAAATATCTTCATTCGAGCTTACAAATAAAACACATGCACAAACACAGAACCTCAATAGTGAGTATGATCCCGCTGTCAGCTGTATAGACCTGACACTTATGTCGAATGTTGTTTATGATGTTGTCGATGGGGGTAGGGAACATGGAATGGATAGAAATGTTTATTGATCACGCAAAGCAGTTCTAAGCCACGGTAAGGTTTTTAGAGGGGTTGGAGGCCAGAAAAACAACTGCCAAGGGAGTTCCATACATGCTGAATAGGATTAAGATTGAGATAGCATGCCCGCCATTTCATTTGGATTATAGTTTTTCCTTCAAGAAATTGCTGCACGATATAAAAAAAAATGTGAGTGCGGACATGGTCTACTTGCTAAGTAAAGTATCGTCAATCGAGGAAACATTCAGATTAACAACACGATTCAGCATGTCGTCTCTACACATGTAAGCATTGAGAGTTCAATATTGCTATCTATACAGGTCTCTGCGCTCACCGAAAGATATTCCCATAAAGAACACCATTTCCTGCATATATCGCTTTCCATACATTAGAAGATATATCGAGTGCATACTTCACTCCATATCTAAACGCATCGAGATTGCCTATAAAGCATATCAGTGAACAGAAAAACTTCCACTGATTTTTAATCAAATTTATATGATTACGTGTCAAACTCAGACGCTTTCTTCTGTGGGAGGGAAGTATGTCAGACCTCAGGCTAGTCGCCAGCATGTAGACCAGCATACCAGCGTATCGTGTATTAATGTAGCTGATACTATCCTTCTTGTAACAGAAATAAATACATATAAACATGTGAGATGGAGTTGCTGTCCTTTCGAGATTGCACTATGTCGCCGCTAGTATTGATCATTTGAAAAAGTGATAAATGTTAACCTACTTTCTAGAGGCTCAACCAGTAGTTTGGAGCTGGTTTCCCAACTGGCTGATCATGGAATATAACTAGCCTTCTTGCAAGATCATATTGTCGTTGACTTGCTTCTAGTCGGTCTATTATACAATCCTTCAAGCAAATACATCTCAGACTCATTTTTACATCTTCAGCCAAAGCTATTTAATATGTCGCCGTTTGCTAAATAACGATTTCCTTCTAAAACAATTGGTTTTAAGTTGTATTCTATTTACGTAAAACGATAGCTAAACCACACTTTTACATATTATTCGATGCAGTTTGTTTTTATTTGTAACATATCAAAACTTCAATTTTCTACTTTTAGCCGATTTATCACGATTTTCAATTTGTTGCTTAAGTTTACTGAACCAATTTACTATAACTTTATGCCTATTGCACAATATTATTTATTTAATAATTTTGTATTTTGATAAAGCTACTCGTAAATAACATATTGATTCCTTAGGAGTAAATATATATATATATTTATTCTGTAATTCTTTAGTAAATGCAATAGAGTTACTTCTATCAGGGGGAAAATAACACACATAAAATCCACAATAACACACTTTAAAGCATATAAATAGCATTATAAATCTATACTCAAAATTATCACAGGAGACGCCCAGTCACTGTCAAACTTTGACTCCATTGTTACTTTCCAATTCATACAGGTTGACAAGAACCTTATATATAGGAGCTTCTAAAGATTTCTTGTTTTCAAACAACCCCAGATTCTTCTGAATTTTTCTCCAAAATATTTATTTTTATCATCGAGTTCATTCCTTCTCACTCACTCTTTAGACCTCAAACGATCTTTCCTGCCCCAATATTCTTTCGATTGCGAAACACAAAGTTTCCTCTTACCAGAACAATATTTGGCGTTGTGTGGTAATTTGGAGACTAGTTCCGATGTTTTTCTCTCTCTCTAAAGGTACTGAGGATTGGTATTTTTACTTTTGGGGGGGGGCAAACCTAGCGTATCTCCCAGTAGCTGGTATCATTTTTAGTGCGGGACCACACAGGCGATATCAATTACCGCTAGTAATTTTGACGCCCTGTTTCCTCCCCAGAGGGAGGCACCTAAGCTCTTACGATGCGAAATTGTACTTCGGAACTTAATTTTGCCGAGAGCACCTAAGCCAAACAGACACTGTAGGGTCTTTTACATGTCGGATAATGATACAATATGGCCGCTGGCGATTTTCTGCGTCATGAAAATCCACCGACTTGAGCCGGGATTGAACCCGCAACCTAAGGTGCAGAAGGCCAGCGACAAACCAACTACGCCACCCAACCCACAACATAGATGCCGTTCTGGTCACTTGACCATGGCTGACCTTCGCTTTGCTTTAGAGTGCAATGTTAATGAAAATCAAATCAAACTCGTTAGCAATATTCTGTACAAGGTTACAGTTTTTTTTTTCAGTTATAAAGTTTCTAAATGTTCAGGCACTCTTTTCGTGGTTTTAACAATTCTGATTACCCCTACATATTTTTTCTCTCTGAATGAAAGGTTGCAAAATGAGGAAAGTTAAGATATTTTAGTCCAAATATTTTGTACGAATGAAACTTTATGAATTATACTCGTGGTTATGTAATTCGTTATAGATTTCCTCTAAATTTAATGCTTGTAATCATTAAATTAAGGAGGCCTTTCAAGCTTGAGATTTCCTTCAAGTTTGAAATACCGAGTGCCCGAAAAGTATGACTCCCCTTTCAAATATTAATTACAAATAAGCAAACAAATATATTCACTTACAGTAGAACGTCTTTTATCCGAACGTTTATTATCCGAACCAAAGTCCGGATACGTTTTCGAACAGTGCAATGCTCAACAGTTGTTTCGCGTGAGGCCAAAAGTGACGGCAAAACCCAGGGTGAGGGATATTTGGGAATTTCAGTTGTGTGATTTGGCAAACATCTACGCGGAATATTAGGTCAGTTTATTTCCAAGTCAAGGGGTGTATACGTGCTCTTTTGTTGATTTTTATCGATGTAGAAACCTGGAAGGCATGCGATACAGAAAACTGTGGATTTCAAAGGCTAAATGATGATGAGGTTGTGACTTCCGTGCAAGAAGAATCCGACCTGTCAACGATGAAACGGATGAAGACGAGAACAACAACAACAACGAAAGTAGCAAGGGTCCATCAAATGCTGACGTGTTTACTGCGTTAGAGACAGCTATGGAGCGGTACGAACAACAATCAGAGTGCTGTCCTATGCAACTACTGCTGCTCAAGAGAATCAAAGACCTTGCAGCGAAACATAAGTGATTATTTTCCAACAATTAAGGTAAAATTGCGACATTTTGCGCCCATTTTGCTTTTTCTTCGAGCACTTTTCCCGCATGTGATGATTTTCAATATTCGCATAGTGTCCGGTTTCATATGCTGCGTGGATCGCATTCGGTTTTCGGTTATCCGAACAATCGCGTATCCGAACGGTGTCCGGTCCCAATTGATTCGGATAAACGACGTTCAACTGTACTGTTATTTATCTTCCACAAAGAAAATACCAAATTTTTTTTACAACGATTTATTGCACGATTTCAATGTGCGCAACATTTGATTTACGCGAGGACTACAACGAAAGCATTCTTCAATTTGTATAAAGTTATCGCAGTTCCTTCTAGGGCTTCCTGTCGTCGTATGTCTTTCATGCCACTTCCATATTGTGGATCTTGAAGGTGGACTTTGTTTGTAGGTAGTCTGAAATTTGCCCTGTATGTATATTACAGATTTAAATTTTCGATACATCTTGCTACAGCGTGCGCTTGTTCTTGCGGTAAAGCCGTTTTATAAAACGAGGATTTTGCAGAACGCGGGCGTAGAACTAATTAGCTTATATTTCATTTCACAGAAACTTTTTTTCCCCCATCTTTCTGTTCGGAACATAAAAAAACTGTTAGTGAAATTTTTTGCTTGTTGTTATTAAATGTAAATAATGTAGCCATACTTTTCAGATATTCTATATTTTTATTTAGAGACTTGAGAATACGTTTGATGGATTTAAAAGAATAGATCTTTATGTATTTTTTATTTTTAAGATTTAATGTATTTACATTCTGCAAAATGTAATTGGAAATGAAGCAAGTAATATGAAAAAGAAATTTTATTCAATTCCTACTAGGTCAACAAAGAAAAATTTTATTTTAGTTATTTTTTATTAAATAGTTACAATTAATGTATATATATATATATATACATAAGAGACAGAATCTCAATATTAAGTGAACGATAGATAGATAACGATTTTCCTTGTTATATATGGTGTTTGATTATTTTTGTTTGTTTGTTACTATTTATTCATTAATTAAATTTAATTATTCTAATAAAATAGTACAGTGAAAAAGAAATCACATTCTCGGAAATTAGGCCATCTCGGGTTTGATTCGTAACCACGACCTTTGGATTAGAAGTCCAAAGCGCTATCCATTGCACTACAAGGACACAACGAATGATTTTTCTTTCTATATATGCTGTTGGACTATTATTTTTGTTTGCTACTATTTATTCGTTTTTTAATTTAATTATTGACTTAATATTTGAAAAAAACGTATTAATATCAAGTGATCCACTACAAGTTTAAGAAAATGTATTTGACCGTGAATGGATAAATAGAAAGTATTTTATTAAAGATTGAAAATTTGAACAAGATATATATACGTATATATATAGAAGTCAGCAATGTTGATAATACTGTAGCATCCATTTTTTTATATTTTACTCTGTTATTTCAATTTTTCATATCTCCTTTTAAATTCTGTTGTCTGGTTATCTAGCAATTGCTATTCTTTTAAGTATTAATCACGTTAATTCATCACTCTCTTGTAGAGAAATTTTGATTATATATATATAGGGAGAGAGTGGACTAACAGTAGGTATTGAAAAAGAAATTATTGTATTAAGTTATCTTTCGTTCACATCTAAAACACAAAAAATATTTAGTACTGTCTCTGTCCTGAGTTATTAGTTCATAAACCACTTTGAGTTAAAATGTATTGTTAAATTTTTATTTTAATTAATTCATTTATTAACAGAAACTTTTTCGATTAGCTCTTTCCATAGGCTATTTAATTTAAAAAATCAGTATAAAACTAAGTGTAAATTAAATTGTATTAACTTTTTTGTTTTGCTCAATTGCAAATGGCCACTGTCGCCTACTCAGTCACGAACTAGTGTTCTGCGTGTCACAACTAAGAGCTTTTTTTTGCCACAGAAGACCTACCGTGCGGAGTGGTTGATGCAGGTTAAATATGTGGAGGCTCAAAGTCCTCACGTGATATAGTGCGGAAGTTTGGAGAGGGGGATGCCAGCTCAGGTGTGGTCCTTGTTGTTTGACCGAGGTTTAGAATTATGAGTCCGAGGTCAGAATTATCCGTCGCCAAAAGTCCCCGTGTGGTTTTTATAGTGATAAACTAATGTAATCTCACTTTAATCAAATGCATCAAATACAAGGGCTTAACTACCGCCGTATCAACCGTATCTATGATACGGGGCCCCCAAGCTACAGGGGCTCAACATGTGTAACTACAGTCCCACTAACAGGGCTCCCATATCTAAAAAAGGGCTCCGAAAATTTTTTAATACAGAGCCTCCTCAAAGCTAGGTACGCCAATGATCAAATACGAGTATTTAATTCACTAAGCACGTGATAATGACAAATGAGAACAAATATTTAGAATACTTTCTTTGTTTATTCTTCTCTTGTTATCTCTAAAGTTTATCTGGAGAAATGTTGTCACCTCCAAATAATAATTTTTCGTAAATAAATCCTGCTCATGAAAAATGTATATTCTAAAAGCTAAAAATACATTATGATCTCTCAGTTAATTAAAAAAGAAGGAAGCAGTTAAATTTTCAAAGTAAAAACATTGTGTCCTTTTTAATGAGCTACGGTTATTTCGTGAAAAAGAGTATTGCTGTCAAGTTACCCTCTTAATATCCTTCTTCACACAACTTTCGTTAATTTACTTCTAATAATTTTAAAAAGTATTTGCTTAACGATAGATACATGAAGATAAATAAAATTATTTCATAAATTCTTGAAGATTTTTTTAATGGGCCCTTTTTACTCGTGTATTCTTTTTAACTAATAGCAGCTTAATTTTTAGAAAAAAGTTTTTATTAAAAACTGATTGTTGATACATTAATAATTTTATTTGTATGCAAATGACAAAAAGTTGATGCTTGCAAAAAGAATGTTGTAAAAGACATTGAGAAAGATACTATGTAAGGATTTTTGCTTGATACAAATTAGAATACGCTACTAAAATTTAGACATGGCAGTGTTATGTCGATATAATCTTGAAGTCTTATTTATCTTCTCGAATAATCAATCAATCAATATATTTTTTCATGAAATTGTAGCATTTTTTTTTAATGAACTGAAGGAATTTTGCAAGATTTAGAAAAAAGTATATTTTCATTAATTTACATGTAAAGCTGATATCGTTTCAGTAATTTATTATTAACCCAAAAAAGAATTAAATCTTTGAATTAGCTATTTATTTTATACAAGGATTGATTTGGACTACAGGCATTGGTCATCGTAGCTTTAAATTATTGTAAAGTGACAAAGATAACATGTATGAGTTAGTATAATATTTTACTCTTCTAACACAACATGGGAAACTATAAGCCCTTGTTTGATTTAACTATGCAATAGTTCCTCAATGAACCAGAACTTGAACTTACTATTTAATTTAAATTACTTTAATTTTAATAAAATCGAGACCATTGTCTTTAAGTCGCCTATGCTTCATGTTTTATATAAAATATTTGTTCATGTTTAATTATGTACGATGGAATTCCAAGTAATAAATTTATAGCAGGTTCTCAACTAGCCTCCAAGGAAATTTATTTTATGGTTTGTTAAACGATTTGTGAACTCCGGGAAGATTCCGGGAAGGAAAACAACCATAATACATACAGATTAGGATTGCTATTTAAAGGGATTTGAAATGGGAATGGAGAAAATTTTGAGTTTGTAATTGTAAGAAGAGGTTTTGCGGATGTAAATGTAAAGATAGACTTTTTATTTGTCATTGGGAATAGGTGAGCTAGATTATAAAACTCGTGGAACTACGTTTGACTGCTGTTTTAAAATGGTAGATTTAAACTCGCTTAGGTGTAATTCCAGGCTTCATTTAAAGCAAAAGAAATCTATTATTATTCGTTAAAAATCAAGGTTTATCTCCCTCTCATTGGTTATTTTCATTAGATATCAAATCCATTAAGATATTAAACTAAATACCTGCTAGTTTGATATCACGGGACATCACGCCAAGTTGTTGTTTATGTTCGCCAAGATGGGCGATAACATTACAATAGGGTTACCTTGATATTTTTATCGTCTGGCGATGTGGTTGCCACACACATGGAGATAACGTATATTAGAAACTAGCTGAAATGCCCGTTCTTCGCACGGGTTAAATTTTAAAAACAAAAATTCTTCTATCATAGCAATTATAATATTTTTTTAGGGAGGGTAAAACCCTGTATGAAGTAGAAAACCAAAAATTAAAAACATTTTTTTTTTCAAATGAATGTTCACATTAGAAATAATTTTAAACAAATTGCAATTTGGCTTGAAAGTAAATAATAATTTAACAAAAACAAATATTTCAATGTAAGAGAGAAAATTAGCAAGCTAAAGAGTAAATAGATATGAATGAATGCAAATATAAATAAAAATTATTACAGAAAAGTGATAGCAGTAGTGAGTTTCTGCTATGGGAGAAATAACCTGCAATAGATGAGCCGAAAGAAAAAATGAATGATGATAAACTGATTCACTAAATGCTATCATGAATAAGAAATATTAGAAAGCATTCAACTGAAAAAAAATTAAATTAGCATTGCACCCATACCTCATATAATACTATCTAACATCTCAGTAATACATCTAATATAGAGTATTAGTTCAGAACTGAAATAGGAATTATATTTTAATTTAAATTAAAAGGTTATTAAAACAGAAAAAGTAAGCCCTAAATTTGATAAAATTGCCATAAACAGTTCTGAACAACATCAAAAAAGCACATAACTGAAAATCTTAAATATTTAAAATTGAAAAAGAAATTAAAAAATATAAAAGTAACCTTACATATAGTACATTGAAATTATAATATTAATTCAAATCAAAAAGCTACTTCAAATTGATAAGTTAAGATTTGATTTTGATGAAACTATCATAAGCAGCTCAGAACAAAAAAAAAAGCATGACAAAAAATATTATACGTAAATAGAAATTCTAACTTAAAATCACAATATTGACAATCTGTTAATATCAGTTTACATTGAGTGTCATTTTCTAAAGTTACATTTTTCTACTTTTTTGTTACAATGGAAAAACATGGAATCTGCCAATAAAGGAAAAGGGTACTTATGTATTGGCGTCACCGCAGCAAAATTTGCACCACGATATCAAAATAACAGATTCTTATGTGTCTTATAAGGGAAAAAAATCAAATTTTGGTGAAAAAAGTACCACTTTGGCTACAGTGACTCTAATACATAAGTATCAGGAAAAGTAGTAACCTTTTCAATAGAAGAAAATGTAGGTTCTTAGATTTTATTGCACCAATGTCAATGTTCAAAATAACTCGCCAAGTTGGCAACACTGATTTCACGTGTCGTACCCGTTCTTCGCACGGGTTAAATTTTTTAAAAAATCCAGCTTTTTTTTGCAAACATGATATATTTTAAAGAGGACTGAGCCATTACAGGGCAGTGTATCTAAAAGTTAGAAGTTATTTTTTTTATGAGTGTTCATATTGAAATTTTGCTTAACAGTTAAGAATGATTTCATATGAAGTATGTAATGTAAGAGAGAAAATTAACATGCTAAAAAGGTAAATAGGAATTAAAATATAAATACAAATTATAAAGGAAAAGTGATAATAGTAGTATATTTCTGCTATGGGAACTATGAGTAAAATAACATGAAATATATAAATCAGAAGAAAAAATTAATTACGATAAACCCTTTCACTAAAATATTATCATAAATAAAATATTAGGAAGCCTTCAACTGGAAAAAAATTAAATTAGTACCAAACTAAAATTTTAAAAAATATCTAAAATAGGCCTATATTATAATAAACTATTAAGTTAAATTCACTGTCGCATTAAATTTCATGAGGAATGGATGTAATACTATCCAACATCTATATTAGATTAAATATAAAATTTAGATGTAATACAATAGAGAAAAAATTAAATTAGCAAGAACCAAAATAAAAAAAACCCATCTAAAACAGATTAAAAAAAGCAACATAAAAAAAAAAATATGAACCTAATGAGAGAAATACTAAACCTTGATGATAAAAATTAATTTTTAAACAATACTTTTTTGCAATATTTCGATTAAAAATATTTGTTAGTCAGTCGTAAAGAACAAACAAATGAGAAAAAAAAATGATAAATAATTAGTGATCATTGAAACATATCATATGGACAGCATATGTATAAATTATATGATCTTCATAAAACTAAATAAGGAACATATCAGAAGCAAAATTAAACCTTGATGTCATGAGAAGTAAAATCGCATCAATATTTAATTTTAAAGAAATCCAAAGAGAAATATGAGAAAATCGTATCAAGCTGCATCTTTTTTTCACAAACATTTTTGGATCACAAATGATATAAATAAATTTATATACTTGAAGATTGTCAAAAGCAAAATTAAACCATGATATGCCATGTGACAAAAAATCTGATCAACATTAATCAGCATATGAAACGTTTTTCTGAAATGATGAAAATATGGTATTTGCTGATGAAGGAAAGAAAGCAATAATCTTTTTTTTCAACCAAAAAAAAAAAAAAAATGTCATACAAATGTATACATATGTAACAAATATATACAATGCATATGTATAAAATCTTCAAAAATCAAAATGAAGAACCGATTGTCAGAAGGAAAATTAAACCATAACGCAACACAACAAAAAATTGCATTAACTCAGAATTTTGAAGTGCAAAAGAAAATTACTTTGTTATTAAAAGCTTTTATTTAACTTACAATGTATGTATGTATGTATGTATGTATGTATGTATGTATGTATGTATGTATGTATGTATGTATGTATGTATGTATGTATGTATGTATGTAATTTGTTCGGGTGGAATCTTGCAACTCAATTTTGAAGCTGATATCTTCCTCCCATTGAGCTGAAATTTTGTATACACGTTTAGTTTGGATGACAATGCATGTTTTGACCATTTATATTCCGATATTGCAATTAATTAAAAATATATTAATTAAAAACGTTAAACTAATTTTGGGCGCCAACTTGGATATATCTGCATTGTTGTAATAATTTTATTGTTACAACAATGACAAAAGTTGGCGTCGAAAATCGGTTTTCAGCCAAACTGGAATTTCATAACGTTGCGCTATTGACTGTATTAATTAACTTTGTCTAAAAAATAATTACATTTCTACAATGTAAAAATAATCTAATTTCTACAAAATATGCAATTTTTTTTACAAATTTCTATCTATTTTCTTGGATTTAAATTCAAAACAAAAAAAGAGAGCTATTTTTCAAGTAGATTGGTACATTGTATACCTTTCTCAACGCTGCCAAGTTAAACTGAGATGGAGTATTATAGAAATTCTAAATTTAACCCCTTAACTGGTTTGCCTGTACACCTTACGGTCTACTGAAAGTTAGCCACAACCGGTTTGCCCGTGCGCTGTACAGGCACCGAAATTTTTTCTTTCTATATTTTATTTGCACAGACATTTTTATTCCTATAATAAGGTTATTAGTATAGTGTGTCTTTAGGAGATGCAGAGAGTTTGTCCATGGGTACTGAACTACTCTTCATTCAGAATTTTGGTAGTGGTGAAGGTGAGAATTTTTCACTGAAGGCAAGAATATATATTCTTGAAAATATTGGATAAAGAACAGGGATTTACAAGGCAATGTACAATGTGTTGCCTAAGAAAAAGGAAAATGGATAGATAATCCAAAGAAGTCGTTATTATCTCTATCCCCATTGGAATATAAGACTTAGTGTTACACTATTCTTCATATTGTGTGTGCAAATAAATATGCACACACACACATGAAACCCTATCAATCGTATGAAAAAGAGGTATGAACATGAAATTTTTTGGTAAGTGGAAGAAAATATATTTTAAAATGTATGTGAAATATTCTTCATAGTACGCAGAATGTACTTATTAAAAGCAAACATTTAAGGGTTTTTGTGTTCAAAAATTATAAAATAAAAAAAGGTGAGTAAAATTTTAAACCGGAGATTAAAATAAAAATCTTCTATTTTCGCGCGTTCTGTTAATTATTATGATTAGTTACATGCAGTTAAAAAATGGGCTTTTTTTGGGAAAATTTTGGTCAAAAAAATTGACCGCTTAAGAGGTTAATCTATGAAGCTCACACAAAAAATAATTATAGAATCGGAAAGATCATTTATTTCGTCCCGATACGGTATAATGTTTTTTACAAAATAATATTTGTATTTCTTACGATTTTTTTTAAATAAGTCAAAATCGATGCGTTTTTATGAAAATAATGTCTAAATCGACGCGCATGAATTTTTTTGTTTAAATGAATCGACATTCCGTACTAAAAGAGCTCATGATTTGCTCTTTTAGAATCAGTCATTTAAAAAATAAAATGTCGAAAATTTTTTTTTTACGATTTTTCAAAAAATACTGAACATTTTAATATTTAATAACTTCGTCATTTATGAAGAAAATCTCATAAAACTTTTTTTCGTGTGTAGGATAATATTACCCAAGTACGAAGATTGAAGGAATTGCTTAAAATTTACGGATTTAAGAAAAAATTGTGTTTTTCGTCTAGTACCCTTTTTGCGAGAATTCATTTAGCTCGACTGTTCGAAAATAACCGGCTAACATCTAGCAACAATGATGCGTTGAATGAGATGAACAGACTAAGAAACCTGTCGAGTGATAACTAAAAAGTGAAAAATAAATTGAAAGTAAAAAAGCTTTTTTAAAACAAGCTTTTATTTAAACGCGCTAAAAAGAATAAAATAAATTTTTCTTTAAAATTTTTTTACTATCAACTTATAACGTCATTACACAATTTATATGATATAAAAGCTTGTCGCAAGTTTAAAGCACTCTTACTTACTTAGTTTGAAAATTTTAAGAAATTGAAATCAGTCAGATCAAGTTATTTAATTTACTTGTTTATCTGCAGAGGTAAATCTTGCGACAAGCTTTTATATCATATAAATTGTGTAATGACGTTATAAGTTGATAGTAAAAAAATTTTAAAGAAAAATTTATTTTATTCTTTTTAGCGCGTTTAAATAAAAGCTTGTTTTAAAAAAGCTTTTTTACTTTCAATTTATGCATTCAATCACATCAATAGTTTCCATGAAGATCTTCTTGATGAATAAAGTTAACCTTCTTTCCATGAGATCAAAAAATGAGTACTTATCGGTTATAAAAACTATGAGGAGAAAAAAATAAAATAAGCAGCATGTAGAACATATGCCAAAATCTATTTAATAACAGGTTGGAAAATATGCCAGAAAATCTCATATATAAGTAAAAATTCATATTAGCCCTTACGTATTATCATCACTACAACCAAACTGGCACTAAGCAAATCCCAACAAAATGTGACTGATTTTTTTTTATATATAAAAACATGTAAGAATCTTTGTTGTTTTAATATCAAGAAGCGATTAGGATTGCACCAAATTGGCTGTGATGATGCTTATATGTAAGTATCATAAATTCTAACTTAAATCATGATATCGGCAATCTGATAATCCCAATTAGTTTGAATGGAGTGTCATTTTCTATGGTATACTTACATATTATCACAACCTATTGGCGACATTATATGAAATGAAGCATATGGTAGCCAATTTGGCGAATTAAGTTGGCATTATTTGCAATAATACGTATGCTCCAAAAAATGTTATTGCTTTTTACCTTTATCGGCAAATTCCATGTTTCATCAATGTAGCAAAATAGTACCAGAATATAGCTTATAACAAAAAGAAAAGGTACTGACGTATTATTGCAACAATTGCCAACTTGCATATGTGAGACACTAAAATAGAAAATATAGCATAATTTAAATTAAAAGGTTATAGAAAACAAAAGAAAATTAAGCCTTAATTTTGCCAGAAAAACTTAAAATATAAAAAATTCAAACATGAATAAAATAAACGTAAATATATATGAGGTAACCTAGTAAACATCAATTCAAACCGAAAAGCAGCCTTAAATAGATAATCAAAGGTCTGATTTAGATGAAACTACCATAAACACCACAGAAAAAAAGGGAACATGTCAGAAAAAATCTTTATACGTAAATAAAAATCTGTATTCTTGTGTATTAACATCAACGCAGTCAAAATTTGGACCACGCAAATTGTGCTATTTTAAATTTTTTTTAAGCATAGTACTACTTTCTGTTAGTAAAAAGTTCATTAGTTGCATTATTGTAAAATACAACATGTGAAAATGCGCTAAAATTACTTGGCCATGCCAATGATTGATATCTTGTTTAATATAAAAACACGCAAGAATCTTTGTTATTACTGCTTAGGACCCAAACGGTTAAGACTGTATTCTGATAGGAAGATGCATCGGTCTTCCAGCTAAACATGTTATATATTTTTTCAAAAACTAAATTAGTTTAATATACATTGTTTTACCTTATTTTTGGTATGATTATTCCAAACCTTTTCTGGGTTTAGATTTAATTCTGTCATTTCTTTTCAACTTAAAAATTTGATTTATTTGGTATGTAGTCAATTGTAATAAATATTTTGGTTTAAGGCTGTGTCAGGTTTATTATTCTATTTTCATTTTGACCTTTATATGTATACATTTGATTCTTCTGTACTGTTTCTGGTTTTAGATTTTATATAGTCATTTTTTCCCAGCTTAAGAATTTCTGATGACTTAAGTGTTGCTTTCAAAAATTTCGATTCAATATAAAAAGAAACAAACACATAGGTATCCAAGTTTTTGCCACTGAACCTCATGTTTTTAACAGTTTGAAAATTCTCACCAAAATACAGCAAAGAGATATCCCTTATGAAAAATCTGGAAACCGAAAGAACAGAGTTCAGACAGCCTGTAACTCAGAAGCGGAGCAGTAAGTCCTAGGGTTCAACATGGCAGTTTTATACGCTTCGCCAGATGAGTAGTTGTTCAATTCATGATCAAGTGTAAATACCTTAAATCTATTCCAGTTGTCGATAATAAATGAACAGCCCGTCGAACAATAATACTGGATTGCACACAACAAATAAGAAATTGAACTGAAGAGACAGAAGCCATCACCATCATTTGGGACAACTTGGCAAGGGGATGTATCATACCTAAAATTCAACAGCTCGTCATTGTTTAGAACAACATATTAATCAACATTAACAATTGAAAATAATTACCTCTAATGGTAGTTCATAAAATAAACGTGGCACTTAACCTAAAATAGTATATAAACACAACATCTAAACAAAATCTAAACAATCAACATTAACAACTGAGAACCATAAATATGCATATTAAACCAATTCAATTTAGAATTACTGTAAAAAAAAATTATAACATGAAACCTCTGACCACAAAAAAAAATCAGAAATTCTGGAAGATAAATGACACAGTTTACTCTAAAACCAGAAACAACACAGAAGAATCAAATGAATACATGAAGGTCGAAATGAAAAAAGAATAAATGTGACGCTGCCTTAAAACAAAACAGAAATTACAATTGACTACACACAAATCAGAAATTTTTAAGCTGAAAAAAAAAAAATTAAATCTAAACCCATAAATGGTTTGGAATAATCATTCAAAATATAAGCAAAACAAAAGTGTATATTAAACGAATTTAATTAAGTTATTGAAAAAATACATAATAGGCTTAACTGGAAAACCACTGCATCTTCCAACTGTTTACTGTTAACAAATTAGTGTTGCCAATCGGAAAAATAAAATTTAGAAAAAACATTTTCTTAGGATGATTTTTTTCGAAAAACAACTGTAATTCCTCCACTAAGAGTTTAAAAAACGAATAAATACAACCATAAATAAGTATATTTACTATAAAATGTGTTGAAATTCCCCCCAAAACAGCTCGAAACATTAATTTTTGCAAAGTTATGACTTGGCATGGCTGATGACGTCATATCTCCATTTAACCTAAAAATCGCATAAAAATTGAATTTTAAAAAAATCTAAAGTGAATTTCAAAAAAAACTCTTCGAGGTTAATAGCATAACGACCTATAGCTTCTACATGCCAAGTTTCATACTTCTGGGCTGCTTAATTTTGCCGGAACAGCTGAAACACACAAACTTTTCTCTGATTAGTACAGATTTAGCTGAAAAATCGCTTAAAAATTGAATTTTAAAAAAATCTAAAGTGAATTTCGAAAAAAACTCTTCGAGGTTAATAGCATAACAACCTATAGCTTCTACATGCCAAGTTTCATACTTCTGTATTGCTTAATTTCGCCGGTACAGCTGAAACACACACACACACACGCAAACTCTTCCTTTTATTAGTATAGATAATTTTTATTGGTTCTGTTCCCGCGGTAATCCTATTAATTTCAGACGATTTTATTTCGATTTCTTTTACGATTTATAACCATTTGCAGTGCAATCCCGAATCAAAATATGTGTTTCTGTCTTCTGTTTTATTTAATGCTATTTTCGAATATGGATATTTCTAATATCATTGGTGAGAACTAGGATATTTTTTTTAAAAAGAACGAGTGTTATATTTTTAATTATTTCTATAAATCGTTTATTTTCAATTTATTTTACTTTTTAAAAATGTTTTTTTTTCTTTTCGTGTTCGATGAAATTCGTTGAAGAAATTTGCAGTTTTTGGAACATAGCAAGCTTTCAGTACTTTTTAGTTGCTATTCATTATCAATTTTAATGTATATTATGTAATTATTTTATTAATAATATAAAAATACAATAATTAGAATGTGTAATAATTATAGAATATATATTATTTGTAATAATTGTTATTTTATAAGTATTATATATGTGTTATTTATTTATAATTATTATTTTATTTATTTCTAAGTGTTATTTATTTATTATTATTACGTTATTTATTTACATTTATTGTTGTTTTTAATAATTATGTTAAATGAGTATTCATATATATGTACGATTCTTATTATATTAGAATAGGATGATTATTCTTTTTTATAAAATCTACATTGCGTGATTATTATATAAAATAATAAAAAGTAATACCATATGAATATCTAATAATTATTACTATTTAGTATTATATGAATATTATATATAATAATTTCTATAACATTTTATTACAGGATTATTGTATACTGCATAATATTACTATTAGTAAATATGATTTTTTTTGATAAAATTGATATTAATTATTTATTGATCTTGGTTAGTCGCAATCTATTCCTAAGTTCTTCATTTGAAATCGATTTTATTGTTTTTCAAAACAGTTCTTTAAAATTATTTTCCTGACGAGTCTTACCGCTAGGCCGCCATCTTGAATTTCATTCTAATGGTATGCGCTGCTTGGCGTGATTCTTTATCACGCCAAACAGCGTTTGGCGCTGTGCCCCGTGATATCAAACTAGTTCCACTAAATATAAAGTTGTCGTTTGAATATATTTTTTGACTTATCTCCTCACAACACAAATACCAAATCCGGTTCGTTTCAATCTTACTGAAATATGGCATTGATGGAATTATTAAAAACTTCTTTACCATTATCGATTTTCTTCAATAAAACTGTTCTAAAATCCTTTTCTATGTGAGATATGTATTCAAGCAAATGTGAAAATTAGTCGAAAAATATTATACATACGTACATTTAAAGATATTTCTTTCAAATTTATATTCATGCACTGATTTAATTGTAATGGCATCGATCAGAAAAATCTTTCAAAAAAAAAAGTACTGTTTAACCTTTCAGAAACTTAATTAAAATTTTCATTCAGTTGAAGAGAATTTTATGTTTCGGGTATTTAAAAGATAATAGGTTTCGTTTAAAAACTACAACAATAAAAGGATTAATTCCTTTGTCAGTATTCTTCTCGAGTGAGTAAGCAAAAACATTGTTCCTTTCAAGAATCCAATTATTTTTGAAGACCTAATTACTAGTACACTTTTACTATTTTAAGACGGCTTTTGCCGAAATTAAGAGATTGGATGAAATTGGAAGTTGCTGAAACTAATTACTTAAGGAATAAATTTTGTACTGAAAGCATAAAATATAGCAAGAAAAAGCAATCACCGTTGCTTAAAATAAACGATTGCTAGGACACGAGCTATGCAATAGCTTGTGATTCTCAAATAACTTTTGTCTCAAAAGATTCTCATTGAATATTTTCCAACCCTTAGAATCTTAAAAATATTTTTCTTTGCTTTTTATTTTAAAAAAGGTACCATGTGATTCAAGGAATTAAAACTTCATCTTTAGAATTCGAATTCAATTGTAATGGGAGGTCGTGAACTCGTGGCCGGAGTGTCACGGTTTCGAGTCCTGGTACTATTGAAAACCTAGAGTGAAGAGGGAGCCGTTCCTGATTAAATATGCGGAGGGGCTCACTGTTCTCTCTTTGGCGTGGTGTGGTAATTAAGAGAGGGAGGTGTCTCAGCTCAGGTGTCGTTCTCGTCACTTGATTGAGGTTAAAAATTACGAAATCCATCACCATTTGTGTTGTTTTCTAGTACGACACTATTATAACTTTCTCTCAATTGTAACGGAGTCAATTTCTAAAGAAAACTGTATCTTCAAACATAAGCTTCTACTATGTTGCTAAAAACTATTTGTTTTATGAAATTATGTTTAAAATTATGTTGTGTTAACATTTTGTGCTTGTGAGATTTTTCTTACAATTATAAAATCGTACAAGAACAAAAACTTTTTTTTTACAGTAGCGAAAAATTGTGAAATATATATAATGTTCTAATAGTTCTAATGTTCTACACAACAATTTAAATATATTTAATCGATAATAAGCATTTTCACGGATTTTAATTAACTAAAACATAAGATTTTAAATATGGACTGCAAATTTTTTGACTTAATTTAAGAATTTACTTTATGTTGAAGATTTTAAAAATAAATTCTAAAATATTTAAACACAGTTTCTAAACTAAAACCAAATGAGAGAAAAAATTTATTGAAAAAATTTTTAGTAGGTATTTAATATTTAATTTGACTCATACACACATTGTGTGTTCCGTTTAAAAATTATTCCCACTGAGAGGAAAATCATACACCACTTTTAAGTTTTTGTTACTATAGCTAATTAAAATCTTTCGGTAAGAAGTAACTGATTTTGAATGTTTCAAACAAAAATAACACATTTTAAGGTACATAATGATTTTTAAGTAATAATAATTAAATTAATTTTTAAATATATTTAATAAATTAAGTAGTTAATTAAATTCGGTATTTTGATTTTCTAGCTTTATTTCTTGTGCATTATTTTTGGACTTTTTGGAAAAAATTTTAAACATATTTAGTAAAAAATGAAAGAAAATGAGATTTCAAACCAAAAGTTTCATTTGCAAAAAAATATATGGTTAAGTAAGTATATGTATAAGTATTATACAAAGAGTTATTAAAAGATAGGTTTTTTTTTAAAGTTACAGAATTTCGTATTTAAAACATTATAGATATTTATAAATGTAGAGAGAGGGAAAGGATACTTGTGTCATCTTTATATTTATTTCATTTCAGATGATCTATTTGAATTAAATGGGAACTGAAAGAATTCTGACTTAACCAAATGTGTCACTGGAAAGTGATCGACCGCCTTATTCCATCATCTGTACAGTTTGAACGAAGAATGTGTGGAAAAATTCAAGGTAAGATTGATGCGTTTTATTTAATAATAGAAAAAGAATAAGATGATTATATCGTATTGTTTTAAAATCTACAACGATCAGAATCTCTAGGCGAACTGTAGTTTGCTTACTGCTGGCTTAGAATATTGTTACGATTTTTTTTATAAAATAGTATAAATAATTTGCATTTGGATGCGTAATGCATTTATATTACTCTATGTTACATTTACTTTATGTTAAAATTGCAATTTATTCGCAAGCAACGCCGTCCTTTACGTTATAATGGTGATTCAATGGGAACTTGGCGAAATCTTGGCGATAGAGACAAGTTGACATCATTTTTGGTGACCAAGTTGGCGACTTTGGTGACTTGGTGGTCATTTTTTGCGAGTTCTGGATCCTCTGGATTCTTCTGAAAATTTGTGGAGAAATCCCATAATTTCAAGACCTATGACGCAAGCGGATCTTTCTCGAAAGATCCTCTAGGCCTATAAATAGAGAGATGCTCGCCGAAAATGAGTTAGAATGGTTTTGATCAGCAATTAGTTAGTATTGTTTTGACTAGCGATTAGTAGTCTTGCCTTGACTGTGAGGAGTCGATTACCTTTTAGCTAGCCTGTTGAATAGGATGAGCGGTGTTTGTGAATAAACTTTTACATACGTGTATTTTAGACCCTGATAATTGTGTCTGAGTGCTGTTGAAGGTGTGAAGACCTTCTTAGATTTATGCTGCGAATATTGCTACTGAATCCTGTATTTTAAGGATTGTTTTCTAGACAATAAATTTCCGTCGCTCCTAAAGAACTGCCTTGTTCTTTTCGACTGATTTGCATAAAATTCTCGAGCCTCGGATCTACGTAACAATATCATTTCCCCTTCCCATCTGTAAACTGCAATTTTAAGGGCTCTTTCATTAAACATTGCATTTTACTGCTTAGTATTCCAAATTTCCTTTTCCACTGCCCTTATAATCCCTTTTGAAGAATATACTACTTTTCTACCAAATCGTGAAGTTCATTAACTGCCTCCGAAGAACATTTTTTAAAAATTCTTCGACCTATTTCAAAAATCAATATGAATTACTACTGATTAGTTAATAAGAATACAATTTCTCATAATGTTCCTGTTATTATGGAAAACTTGTTTTAATATAAAAAGCTAATGCCTTAAGTATAACTAACATTGATGTACTTAAGCCATAAATTAAAAAAGTAATTAAACTTCATTACAAATTGTTAATAACTAAGTGAGTACATGAAATTGAGTGGTGTCAATATTGACTCGATTTTGCAAAAGTGGAAAGTAAATTTTTTACTCAATGAAATGTAGAAAAAATACTGTAATAAAGGCATTTAAATATTCACATCAAATATATGTTGTTTTCATTTTAATATATTGCAAAATCTTAACTATAGGTTACGCATGTTTCCAGGGACGTCCCGTCTTAAAACTTCTCGAGGCCCTGGGCCCCTACGCAAATGTAGGCCCCACTTATGACTCTTAAAAGTAAACAGTACATATCATGCGTTGTCAAATACTCGTACGAACAATAACACGAAACAAATAAATGTGCATGATTTACAATCACACATACCAGCTCGACTGATTGCCGCCTTTTGATTGAATGAGTAATGATGGTGTATAGTGTAGGCCTAAGCTGTACGTGGAAGAAGGTCATCACATGTAGCTAGTTGACATATCGTCCGAAATTCACAGATTTTCTGAGAATACAACAAGAAATAACATTTGATCTTTGAAATTATTTGAGTTATGATCTTCATAAGGCTGAGTCGAGAACGAGACAAGCCCCCCCCCCCATTGCTTCCGAGGCCCTGACTCAGTTGGCCCATGCCTTCTTGCTTTAATTTTCAATTCATGATTGTTTATTTCATGCAATTTTTGAATTAGTAGAATTCACTCAAATAAAGATCATTTGTTTTAATAAACTTTGTTTCATAATTTTCATCCTTATAGAATAAAATTACCTTTAGTTAAATAAAATTCAGCTGCATCGGGACGGAAATAATTTAATAATATTTCATAATATATTATCATAAAAAATGAAGTGGTCTTTAATCTCGAGTATAAATACCCTTCTAAATTTAAGAGGTTTTGAAATTAAAGAAAAGGAGAAATATTTTTGTGTTTTTATAGTATTTTTACGATACGTGACTAATATTTAAATTCAGTTTGTGAGGTTTTTTTTATGTTCCTCCGCAACGACAAGCCTTTTATTGAAGCCCATAATTTCATGCACCATGGCGTGCAAATACTGCCTGTTTTCTATGTAGTTAATTTTCTTCTAAATAATTCATGATTTTTATTCTTCTGCTCAGTTTTCCTTCAGTAATCACTTCAATAACGTCGATGTGATCTCACTGCTTGTTAGTTTTTATTGTTTTAATGAAAACTATCTGCGGTAAAGACTTCTTATTCTTCGTGATAATAATTTCAAATCTTCTACGAGTATATTGTGAAAGATTGTTTGTTTTTAACTTACAAGGAGGGAGGGCACGACATAGAAAATTCATTTGGGGACGAGATTTTGTGTAATAGTAGTACCACATTAGGGTGTTTAACCCACAATGTAACTGCGCCGAATAGACAGTCAATTCGGAGAAAATTGACTTCGAAATTTAAGATGTATAATTTTAAGTACATATACGTTTAATTAACACTGGGGATGCAGTGGCTTAGGTGGTATATTGTATTTGCGTACAGTGTAGTCGAATAGGGTTCGAGTTGCAAGAGCAACTATTTTTTTTTTCAATTCATTTATTTTTACAATTAAATAAATTTATTTAAAAAAAAGCTCATTAAATATTAAACGATAGTTCACAGAATTATTTTGCACTTTTTAAAATAGTAAAATAATTATTATAATTAAGTAAAGTATTTATATTACATTTTATAATTATATTGATGTAACATTAAATAAAAATATCAATATTTATATTATATAAATAAGTTATATAAATTATATATATAATTAGCGTATTACAAAAATGTAAAATAGTTACTTTAATTACATAACATATTTAATAAACTTTTTTAAATAAATTTATTTAATTGTAAAAATAAATTAATTGAAAAAATAACAATTGCTCGTGTGACCCAAACACTATCCGACCACGCAGTACACAAAAATATTACCATCTAAGCCACTGCGTCTCTAGTGCTAATGTAAACTTATTTGTATATAAACTGAGTATAAATTTCGAAGTCTATTTTCTCCGAATTGACTATCCATTTGGCGCATTTACAACGAGGGTTGAACCCCCTATAGGAGTCTTACTATTACATAAATTCTCGTCCCCATATGAATTTCCCATGTTGTGTTCTTCCCTTGTGTGTGTTTGTGTTAGGCCAATAACCAACCCTATTTTAAACTAATAAGATAGCTATCGGGATAAATAACGAAAGAAACTTTTTTCGTGAATATCTCGAAATTAAGATTAATTTTTGTTAAGTAGCCCTCATTTTGCCACGAAGTGTGACGTCAATAAATAATCAGTAAATTTCTTTATTTAGTACATGTATTATAATTTTGTCTTTGCCTTTAATCTCATTTTTACAGCACAATATGTTGTTGGCAACAGATTTCGTAATCCAAAACCAAATTAAGATGGCGAATGGGACATCTGATCACCATCTTAGTTAGCAAACTTCTATTCGGTATGAGAGGATTGTATGAAGTATGTAAAAAAAAAATGATACAAAGGAATTAGGTATGAAAAAAATAGGAAGCCTTACAAAATTACTTTTTAAAAACTTTATATATATAATACTACTGTGGTTAAGACTTTATACTATCATGACTATAGTTATCTTAGGTTTATAACTATTTTGTGTATATATATATATATATATACATATGTAATGACTTCTGCTAACTCTCTTTAACTGTACCCCGTTAAATCATTTCCTAGTTCTTTCGCATCTTAATCTAATTGCTCGCGCGCCTAATCTTAATCGTAATCTAATTGCTCGCGTGCCTAATCTTAATCGTAATCTAATTACTCGCGCGCATAATCTTAATCTTAATCTAATTGCTCGCGCGCATTTGCATCCAATCACGACTCCTGTTACAAAAGAGTCGTGCGATCTTCACTGCCAGTTTAAGAACTCGGAGCACACGGTTACGCCGCTCTTTTTCGCTTCTTGTCTCTTGTCATCATGTAGTCTGCTGCAGCTAGTGTTTGTGTATTGTGTGTGTGTGTCTAGTTGTTATTACGCGTACATCTATGTGTCGTCCTTGTCTTGCTTAAATGTTTTCAAGATGTATAATAAACCGATTTAATTAACCTCAAGAATGTTTCTTCAATATCAGTTTAAAGAATCCATTCCAACGAATATCGTCGTTTTACACACACACATATATATAGATATAGATAGATAGATAGATAGATAGGAGAAAAGCGGCTCACTCATCACGATATCACCTGAACTATTAGATCTACAGACTAGCAAATTTTCAGGCATGTTTCTTTTGTTGAGTAGAGATCTGCTAAGAACGGTTAGTGCAAAAATCGATTCCTAAGAAGGTAGCGTATAGGTAGAAAATTCCGCTTTTTGAGCTATTAGACTTACGAACTTGAAATTTAATTTCAATTTTGATGGGCAAATTAAAGAAAAAAAATTTGATAATGATAAACTCATGTAACAATTTTATTTATTATTTGAAAAATAATAAAATCAATGCAAAATAATTTAATTAAATTTTTGCTGTTGTATTTTTTATACTTTTAGTATTAGAGAATTTAATTCTTGTTTATTTCCCCGGTGATAACTATGTAGAAAAATACGATTAGAAAAGTTAAAAACATATTTATTATTGTTTTTATTATTTGAATTCTCATAATGTTTTAACATTCTCCATAGTATATCTCTATCAATTATTGCCAAATGAAAATTCGATCCAGAAGGGGAAAAAAGGGCTTCGGTCGTTCTCTAAGCTGCAATGTTAAAAAACTAATGGCTTTACAATAACATAATACATTCAGCTTAATTCAAATTTCGGTTTTTTTTATTCAATTCCTAATTGTATGGAAATAAAAATAATACATAAGTTAAATAATTAAAATATTTTCTTTTTATGCAAACTTTATTAAAATCCCGTAAAAGTATCTTGATAAAAAATGTTTCTATTTATATTATTTAACTTCGATATTTATTTGTAAATTATTTTTGTTATGTGCTAGGACATATAAGATCAAACCTCAAAAGTGAAACTTAGTTTCTGAAAGGAACTGATGAAAATTCTGTCGTGCAATGAACGTCGAATGGGGAAACAGCGTTATCACATACTCAAGATATCAATCATTGGCATGGCCAAGTAATTTAAGCGCGTTTTTCACATGTTGTATTTTACAATAATGCAACTATTAAACTTTTTACTAACAGAAAGTAATACTATACTTTTAAAAAAAAATTTTAATTTAAAAATTTTTTTTTAATTTAATAAATTTAAATATGATTCGGCTCATCTAGGGCACAAATGCGACCAAATGCCGAAAACCCGAGGTCAATCGGTTAGTTATTGGCTGAGAAAAAGGTAGGACAAAATAAGGAACGAAGACGAAATTTGTGTCCTAATAGCGCTTTTTTTACACTACGTGAAAAACGCGCTAAAAAGCATCAAAACGATATTATGATGTTTATTGATGTGTTAGCTCGTATAGATATTTTTTTTTATTAAAAAAGTACATTTTTAACGATTTGTTTCATTTAGAGCCTTTGTACATATCCAAAAACACATTTTGTGTAACCATGTTCCTTATGTATATACTTACATAACTAATGGTTACATTTGTTTATTTATATGTATTATTCCAAAGAAACATTTCATACATTATTCAAAGAATATTCGGCAAAATTATGTATCAGAACTGTTCATGACTCAGCAAATTAGCCTTCTAAGCAATATCTAAAATATATTATTTGTTAACTGAACGAAATGGTACTATAGTGTTATTCTAAGGTAAAAAAAAATATTGAGTGGCAAAATAAATATTTACAGATTTTAATCAAATGTTCTAAATTTTCCTGATGGATACTGTAGAGATTGATTCTTTCAGAAAAATAAATAAATGAATGGATAGGTCTAATATTACATTTATTTTAATAGGGAAATTCGTTCATTGTTTCATGGAATAAAAATGACTAAATGAAACTTCACGAGTGTTTCTGTGAAAATATAAAGTTTTATGAGTGCTTTTGCGAACTTACGAAGCTTTATGAATACATGCTTAGCTAATATTTCAGCATAAATAATCCTCTAACTAAATTAATTGATATCATGTGGAAAAGTTTGTGCATGTATACGAGGCATATTTCTGGGAAATAATTAAATTTTCTGAAAATGAAAGCCGAATAGCAATCATGAAAATGTAATTTCTGAAAGTTAAATTAACTTATATTAGTTGTTTGTCACAATATATTTAGAGAAGCATTTATTTGAAGTATTCGTAAAAATGGATAGCTTTGAAGAATTTTAAAATTTAAATATGATTCAGAAAATTTTAAACAATAAACTTATCAGAGAATCACCGTTGATTATTTTATTTACATCTCTTTGATTGTGTCAATTATTTTAAGAATTTATCCATTAGAAATATTATTAAATTTCAAACAGAAATGATGCATCTAGTACAGATTTTCCATGTCGTATAACCTTTCTTTTACGTGTTAGCATTTTTTATGAAGCAATGCATTTTAGAAATATTTTTCTCCACTTTTGCATTTTATATTTTAATTATTTATGTGAATGCAATAGAATAAGCATTTACTTCACATGCTAAAGAACACGTAATGTTCGAGATAAAAAAAAAAAATTTCTTTTATAATTCATATTTATAGTCAGGCTAATTTTTTTTAAAAAATTACCTTTTAAAAAGTTTTACCAATTTGTTTATATATTTTTTCTACTATATACAGTTACAGTTACTGAAAATAAAATAAAATTATTTACGTTTTTCAAATAATTATTAAAAGTATTGTATTTGTATACTGACTATAAATTGCGATTAAATATTGCTGTCGCTCTTTCGTAAAAGAATTTAAAATCATTAATATAATTTTTTTGAAGTTTTTATATTGTTTATTTAGCAATAATGAAGTTTTTTTAAACTAAGAATTGGATTTTAATTTTCTCTTTTCCTTTCAGTTTTCAAAAAATTAATGGCAACTTTATCTTTTTATTTGTTTTACATTTGTTTAAAAATTTGAGGCTACTCGATAACATGTGTTACTGTTGAAACTTCGAAAAACCCTAGCAATATTTTAAGATTTTTGTTTACTAGAAAACACAGCAAGATAACAGAAACTTTACTAGAAACACAGAAACCTTTGATTAAATGAGGTGCTTCACACTATGTGTAAAGTAAATAGAATTATGAAAACATGGTTTTTTCTTTGTATCAACACAAAAAGATCTAAGAAACGATTCTTATTTAATACTATATCAAAATTATACTTCTATCCCTAGTCTGCATATGAAGATTTATTATTAAAAAATTTTAAGTATTATTTAAGCGGAATTCAAATTTTAAATTCACAATTTAATTATCTAAAATACAAATAATAAATGAATTATATACCAATGAAAAATGTTAAAGGAAAAAGTATCCTATAATAGTATATAGCTGAAATAAAGAAAGTATGGGGGGGGGTATGAAATCTGGAATACTTTCTGAAGTTAAAAGACAATTTGAATTAAAAAAGGTGAGCGGAATATATATTTATGAGAATCTTCTGGTATGCTATATTTACTATTTTGAATACTTATGATGCTGCAGTAACTGTAAACTAATGTGTGTGACAGTATGTTTGGCGAAATAATGTTAATTTTAAGTGTATTTAATTTAAGAATAAAATCCAATTACAATCCAGAAAATTAATGTGACCTTATTAGATTACAAATAAAGGAGACCCTGGTTTAAAAGCTTCCCTTTTCCTGTTCTACAGAATCAGCATTAAATTTAATACAACTTCATTATCTGAAAACGAAGTAAAAAAAAAAATCTTTTCTTTCTTTCTTTTTTTTTTTTTTTTTTTTTGCAAACAAACCGCGGAAATGAAAATCGGAAGTATATAAACCTGTTGACTAAAGTTCCGTTTTGCAAAAAAAGCATTGTTTCAGAGGTAATTTTTTTTATTTTTAGTGTGCCTTTTCTCTTAAAATGTTTCTCTTTAAACCCCGTACTACATAACAAATAATAAATAATGGTTTTTATAACATAAACAATTCCTCAAAATTGAAGAAAAATGGTTTCTCTGTCAGTAAATAATGAATTAATGGAAATGTGTGTTCAAGTTTTCATAACTTAATATGAAGGACTAAAGTTTTGCTTACATAATAAGGTTAGCTGAACCTCTTTAATGAAATAAATTGTGTCATTTCTTTTTATTGCTTTTTTTTTTTGCGATTTCATTAGATACTGTTTATGATATTATTGACTGAAAATTATTTTTTTGGTTTGTAATTTATATTATTGATACATATTTTTAACGAAACTTCAAAGCTTAAAATAAAAATAGTTATTTCATGGGAGAGATTTACGGGGTAAACAAGTTATAATTTTTTATACAAAATATATCTAATATATTTTGGCTGGTAGTCCAAAGGATTTTTGAATAAAAAAATATTCAAAAATGAAATTTAAATGCACTTTTAAGTAAGAAAAGCCTTTATGTTAATCATGCTTAAAAAAGAAACGGTGAATATAGTCTACATTTACATTCAATGTCAAATATATATATGCTATAATCCGAAATATTTAATACTCATTACATTTGAAAATAATCTCATCGCTTCTAAATTATTTAAGAAACGGCATATGCCAGTGCTTCTCTAACTGTCAATATTTGTGACCCAATATTGAATCATAATTCGTATCCGCGCCTCCCTTCCTTACAGTAACAAGAAATTGGATTTATATATATATATATATATATATATATAATACTATACTTTGACGCTAGAGATACAATACGACTTTAACCTCTTAAGTGCCACTGGCGTATATAAATGTCTTGCTGACCCAAAGCGTTAATTGCCCCGTACGTATATATATGTCTTTCCGAAATACGATATTTTCTGTGTACTGCTACATATAAAAATATTCCGAAGGCTTTGGAATGCAATAAAAGAACCTTGACAGAGTTTGCGAAGAATTTACTTATTTTAGAGAATTTATTTATTTATTCCTTTTTCTCCCCCCTACTCTCAATACATCACATACGCGTGCCCACTTGGAAAACCGTGGCATTGGGGATCGAATCGCATAACTTTCTATTGGCAGTTAAAGGATTAATTATAAACAGTACAAATTATCAAGATAAGTGTTAGATTTTGTATATAATTTTACATATACAAGCCCATGGGACCACTGATAATTATTAAACTTATTCTTATATTATTGTTAAATTAGTTAAGTTTATTATATTAGTGTAAATGTGTGTATTTTATTTTTTATTATGTCAGAATGTATCTTGTATATTTACTTTCAGTAAATTAATAATTTTTATAAAATAATCTTTTGTTAACGACTTTTCAATAAGTTCGCGCGCCCCTCGTAGAGTTATCATGCCCCCTAGAGGGGTGCGCCCCACAGTTTGAGAAATTCTTAGATACGCTAAAAAACTGAGTTCATCGTCGAACATCAATAATTCGTTTCCGAACTTTCTCTTAAATCTTAATTCCACTATTAAATTATTCATGATTTTCAAAAGCTTACGATAAAGTTATCTCATAACGCTTCTTAACTACAAATCTCACAGAAAAAAAAATGAATGAGTTGTCCTGTGCATATATACTTTTTGCTCCTTTATAAGATTACAGGTCTGGAACAGTAAAGAGTTCTCTGATTTGATTGCTTAGTAATGTTGCACTTAGAAGTTGTACGAGTGCTACTTGCAACGGACCTCGTAATTTTGAGCCTCGGTGTTGATAACACTTGAACTGGCATCCTACTCTCCAGACTTAACTTCCACACCATGCCAACGGTAGTATTTTGAGCCTTGATTTACTTAACGTGAATCAGTTCCTCTCCATGGTGAGTCTTCAGTGGAACTAAGACTGTAATACCACAACTCGGTAAAGCCAACCATGATTGCTCGACTACAGTATCCATTAAAATACTTTCATCATTCCAACGTCCGCATATACTGGAAGGACATTTTCGATAATCTCACAAGAGAAATATCATAGAATTAACTTGACCACTCTGAGAAAAATTCTTCTCTCATCAAACTAATTTGATTCAAAATTATATTCAAAACTGAGACTATTTAATAGAAGCAAGTATGACTAAAAGATATGGCAGATATTTATTGAAACCTAACATTAAAATCATTTCCGTTTAATGCAAACGACCTTTTGTGTGTAGGTTTTTAGGTAGATAAATTTGAAACATGAAAATGCCGCAACAAATTTAAAAATTTCCATTTAGATAACTATTAAAGGTAGAGCGAATTATTCCAGTTGTTGTTTTCGTGTCCTTCCCGAAGGGAAGGAATGAAAGTTGCCAGAGTCTGAGACAGGTTGAACTTCTACATGACAGATGGCGACACCACCTATCTCCTCAATTTAGGCATGGAACTGGAGAGGAGGGAAATATTCTCCAGCCCAATGCACACATGGTTTCTGCTGCAACCGCCCACAAGACTTTCGAACCCTTTGATTTAACGAACACTTACTCCGTGTGTACTCGGTGGGTATTTGATGGCATTGGGGGTCGAACTCAGGCCCTCCGGTTTGGAGTCCGATGCTCTAACCATTAGGCTACCACGGCCCAATAATTCCATTTATAACTTCTAAATGGAAAAAGAAAATCACGATAATTAGTTTTACATTCAATTAATAGCAACTGCTTCTAATTTTGTCTGTTCAATTTTGAGTGATTTTGTACACTTTTTTTTTTTAAATTTTGATATTCCCCAGTTGTTGCGTGTGTACAAAAGTTCATTTTACACAAATAAGCGTATTATGCAAGATATAACTATAATACTTTAAATACAGCATAGAATAAGTTTAAATTAGTAATTTCATTTTCTTTCCAAAAGTTTGACTATACTTTCTTAAAATATATTTAAAAAATTTGCTTTTTTGTAGCTATAAATGTTTTCAATCCTTGTTATACATATATCTGTTTACTAGATCACAATAAAACAAAAAGAATTATCTTTTTAGCAAAATACCTTGTTTGTTTTTATGTTTTTCGACTTTAAATTTGGAAGAAAATGTGAGTCCCATCCTGAAGGAATTTTATATGACACACTCAAAGTATCATCGGATTATATTTGAAAAATAAAATGGCAGTTATAGAGACTGCCGATAAAAGTGAAAACTTTTAGTATTAAAACTTGAAATTTCATAATGTTTGAATCAATCAATTTGGTTTTCACATCTATTGATACTCCGAGCAATAACTAAATGCATGTTTAAGTGGTTTTTTTATCATTCAAATATATTACGGGCTGTACAAGACATGACAAAATATAAATACAATTCAATTTAAATAATAATTAATGTACAATCATATTATTTATGGATAGTATTTGTATTTACTTGTACTTGATTTTTAACATTATTTTAATTGTTTGCATCATTTATTTCAACAATACTTAGACTTTTTGTACTTTCAATTACTTCATTTTGTTCAAAAAAGATACAATAGGCTTATGGTAACTAAAGTAAGAAAGGAAAATGTTTGATTCAAATTTATCTAAGTATCGCGTAAGAACCACATCAATCCTTGTTTTATATTTTGTAGTACTGAGTTATCGATCATTGGACATATTTAAATTAAGTGTTTCATTTAGAAATTCAATTAGTGGTAGATTTTTATCTTCTGCAAAGTTAATATTGAAGTCTCCACTTAAAATCATGCGTACATTATGATATTTTTCGTCAAATCTTTTTTCGAGTACTTCAGAACCTTCTTTTGTATAAATCATCAAATTTTAACAAAACATCAATTAAAAATTGTTGTATCTGTCTCATAGATTTTCCAGGCGAAATATAAACGGCAACCATTTATATGTATTGCCCATTCTCGGAATCGCAACCAGCAATGCACGGTATATACACATTGAACTTTTCACTAAATCCATTGAATTTCACTTATAAGATATACACAGCACTATACGTCAGCTGTATATATAGCTACAGATATACTAATATAAGCATGTCGGTTACGCGAACGTACGAGATTTCACCCATCCAAAAAGTGTCTAAGGCGAACAGCACAATGCGCGTGCGCCAGTCAGAGCATGTCGGTGACGCGAACCCTTAAGATTTTCCCCTACCAAAAAGTTCCCAACGCCGCTAAAGAAGTTTTCACTTCAAAAAGATCTATCAGTGCATTTTTATAAACATATAACTAAAAGTAATTTGTTCTGTCTGCCATTTGTTAATGTATTTCTTAGCCGTTTTTTTTTTTTTTTTTTTTTTTTTTTTTTTTTTTTTTTTTGTTACGTGTGTATTTTTCATTTCTTTGCTAGAAGAATTTTTATGTTTCAGAAAAAGAGAAAAAGTTCTAATTTTATTTCCTTAAAGTAATTATCTAGTACTCAGATAAATATAAACAGAATTATGATTTATAAAGAGCTTTTGAAATTTCGAGAGCAGACGGATTCTAAAGTAATTAGATACAGACAGGCTTTATTTCGGAAACTATACTGCCATTCATGCACTGAATATTAATTTTCGAATATGCAATTAAACACTAATAAATTTTAAATAATTCCTTTTTCTAGAGAAATATGAGATCAATATTTTATCATTAGGAATTCATATCAATGACGTTAAAATGAATTTTCATTTTACAGAAAAAAATGCACTCTGAATATTACTTTTTAAAACAATGGGAGAGTTATTGACTTTATACGAGTGAAAAATAAGAGACAACTAATATTTTATAAGTTTTTGTTTCTGAGTGCAGAAATACCACATTGCGATGTTTCCCCCCCCCTTATTATTCGTTTCTGCTCTCTCTCTCTCTCTCTCTTTTTTATCTCGACGTTTTTACCAAAACAACAAACATGAAAATATCTTGTGCCCTTTTGCACAGCAATCGATTCTGAGCTAGGAATTTTTGGCGTGCATAATATTTAATCGTAACAATCGAAAAAAGTGAAGCGTGAATATATTTTCTATAACTTTTGTCGTTCAATTTTCCGGAGCGACATCGAAAAACATTTTTTATCAAGGGATTAAAACCCGTCACATTGTTGCTTTTAGAAACAACATATTCCTTTGATAATAGTATTCAATTAGATTTGAAATGGTTGTTTTTATATCAAAATAGCGAATAATGATGTATTTTTTTTTTTTTTGCTTTGTTAAAATTAATGCCATTATTCCACATTAAAAGAATAAATTAAATATATTAGTTATTTCAAAAAAGTCGATTCTTTGTTTCTAAATTTTTTTTTATTTTTAAGCATTTTAAAACGTTTACTAGCTTTTAATGAATGAAAAAAACATTATTTCGATATTATTTGTTATTGTTGAACAAATATAACATTTGTGTAAGCATTTTAATTATATTTGTTCCTTTGATAATTCATCTTCCTTATTTTTAAAAGTTGTAAATACGCAGAAAATAAATAATACTATTTTTTTAAATTTTTTTTTCTACTTTCATGTTACTCAAACTAAACATAGGATAGCATTTTTTTAAGGAAGAAATATTGTCTTATTAAATAAGGTCACATCTAAAGATAGATTTTCGTTTACGCGGAGAAATTCAGATGTTTTGGAGACAATGACTTTTTACATACAACCTCTGACAATAAAGTTCTGTGAATGAAGTCAGAACGGTATATCTGGCAACACTGGCGAAACAAAACGCTGCACATACGTAGCGTCTGGTGTTGACCATCTACTCCACAGTTGTTTAGTTGACTGTCGTTTGTGTTCCGTGTAAGACTTTTTTTACAAAGTGCTTGTTTAATGCGTTGGTTTTTAACTGAGAACAAGAAAATGAACGAACAAAGCATCAATTTAAAGTTTTGTTTTAAGCTTGGCAGGACGCCGATAGAAATTTATTCGATGTTTGTACGTGTTTACGAAGATCAAGCAATGTCCATGTAGTGTGTGTACGAGTGGTTCGCCCGTTTTCGAGAAGGCCGGGAAGTGTTTTTATCAACCCCTATAGCGAAAACCCGGTGCCCTCCGTCAGTGACGAAAACATTCAGAAAGTGACTAAATTAATCACAAAAGATCATTAATTAACTGTGCGCATAATAGCTGGATGACGAATGCTGCAAGGTACGTTGAAACTTTGACCCGTTTCATGAAACGTCTACGCAGGTACAACCCCAGAACGCACAACAAGGTTCAGGTTCTCTTATTCACGACAAAGCTCGCCCTCTCAGAGCCAATATTGTCAAACTGTCCCTGGCAAAAAAAGGGGTGGTGGTGCATATTGAACATTCACCATTCTAGCCAGATCTCAATTCTCCAAACTTCTTCCTATTGCAACGACTCAAACTCGCTTTAAAAGGAAAGAGATTTGATGATATTTCTGACATCCAACGAAACGTGATGAGACTTTTGAACTGTATCTCAAAAGAAGACTTCTTGCAAAGTTTCCAGGACATGTGTAGCAGATCTCAGCGGTACATAGTTATAGGAGGTGACTATTTCGAAGAACAGTAAGGTAACTTTCGTTAATATTTCATCTGCGTTAATGTTACAGGACTATTTACTGAACTTTATTGGCAGAGGTTGCATTTGGACTTCAATAGAGAGGGACTTCCAATACGTTAAATACTTCTAAGTAAAATGGTATACTAATTCAGGCGGGGTCGCTGTAGCCTAGTTGTCATGGTCACGATCTCGTGGATAGCGTGTTATAATTCAAGTAAGGGTACTACTTAAGGCCCGTCATATAGCAGTTCTGATGTACATTAAATCTGTCATGGCTCAAAATCCTCACGTAGCATGTTATGGAAGCTCAGCTCGGTGTCGTCCTCGTCACTTAATCGAGGTTCACAAGTACGATGTCCGTCACCAATAATCCTCTGTTGCTTTAAATGCGACATCAATAAACACTTTCTGGCATTAATTTAGATACAGAATTCAATGTTACCCAACACGTTTGAAATTTTAAAATTCTTACAGAAATACAGCACCGATGATGACCAAGTGTTTGTGATGTTCGATTACTAACTTTCTATATATACCCTGATTTCTTTCTTTTCGTTGTATTTGATTTAATATTTTTTTGCATTAAATAAAAACTCTGTCACAAATAAAAACTTACAGATGCTAAAAAATGTATATTTACATATTTACAAATATTACACTTATTTTTTTACTAAAGGTAGATAGTGTTGGATGATGCACATCATACAAAGATACTACATGCGAATTCTCGCAGAATTTAATCTAATGATCAATAGTCTATAATTTCTTGTATTTACTAATTTATTTATAAATATTTGTATTTAAGGAAATTTATATTTGCTTTCAAAATACTGGTGTGATTCGTATGATCTAACAATTTTCATATCTAAAAGGAATTTATTTAATGATTAAAATTTTTCAGCAAAATTCTAAGGGTTGTAATATGTTTTCTAGTTGCAGATTTGTTAAAAAAGAGTGATGGACCATAAAATTAATAAATTAATCTATTTCATAAATTCGCGAAAAATTGTCATACTGTACATTATAGGTTTCGTAATAAAACAATTTTATATTAAACATAGAATTTTTATTATTTAAAGGAATTAGATGATGCTAAAGAATCAATTAAAAGATGAAACAAGCTTTTGAACCTGGAATCATAACCCCTCAGTTGTTGTTTCAGGAAAGGAAGTAAAAACGTATAGAAGGTTATGGAACTTTTGTAGCCTAGGGGACAATGTCATGGACTCGTGGCAGGCATACTATCATGATTTCGAGCTTAGTACCGCTGAAGACCTGCCGTGCAGAGGGCGCTGATGCACGTTAAATACGTCGAGGCTCCAACGTCCTCCCATTGATGTGGTGTGAAAGTTAGAAGAGGGGGGTTAGCACACAGTTGTCGTCCTCACCTGACCGTGGCTCAAAATTTGGAGGTCCGCCGTCAATAACCCTCTTTCTCTCTCGTGCAGCTTTATAGTGCAACTTAAATATAACTCTAACTATGGAACTTTAACTGGGATATTTTACGGAATATCCGAAAGGCATCAAGTTTTACTATTTTTTTATAACATTGAAGTATAGTTTATTTTTAAAGATATAGTTATCTGGTCGTCTGGAATTTCTCTTATTTTTAGATAGGCCTTAAAAGTGAATATGGTACTATCAGGCTAATTTATTTCAAAATTAGTTTCTCAGAAAGGGAATTAGGGAAATATAAGGTGTCAAAATGTATAATATAATGTATATTTTAAATAATTAAGAAACAGTTTAACATGAATATAAATAGTGTCAGTAATATTTACATTTAAACCCAATGAAGGAGCAGATTTTCTTGTAAAAAAAGGGGGCGTGATGACCACTACAGGTAATTATATGGTTTTCCATATAGAGCATCCTGTAGAGAATTCTGTACCGCTTCTGATTCGTGGTTCTTGTATAGAACAAAAAATCGCGTAGCATAGTGTAACATGGTTAATCTCCCTAAGGTATTCGTAGTTTTCTGCTCTGTCAAATGGCAATGTAGTTTATGGGTTCCTCAAAGACTCGTGACTTTTGTTACATGAATAAAGAAAGCTTTTCATTTAGTACCTGGAGAACTGTAACACACACACTTCGTTCCTATTACATATGTGTGTGTAATAGCTGCTATTACTAAAAGAAAAGTAACTATTTTATAATACACAACATAATATTTTTAAATATATAGAAAAGAAATCATAGTAATTCATATTGTTTTCCAAAAAAATAAGTTTATTAATTACTAACAAAGATTTTTCATTATTTATGAACACTTTTTAGCATAATTTGCAAGGACTTCAATATGAATGTTACTTTTATTCAAGTTTATTATTAAAAGTATATAAAAAAAATAATGTGACAAAAATAATAGTATATAACATTTTTTGTTTAACTTTGTCTCAAAACAATCAATTTGCAATCAGCTTATCTTTCTGAAAAAATAGGACAAGAGGATACATTAAAAATTGTTTTAGAAATTGATAAAACCATCGATAAATTCTATTTCAACTGACTCTATTAAACTTTTATTAGAAATTATTTGTCTTAATGTTATTAAAATTTGGAACCTCTTTTAACTGTCACATTGTTAAATTCTAATATTCTTTTATACTTTAATAACAGAACGTTGTGTGTTAAAAATAAAATTCTATGCTAAGAGTTAACTTGATAGTACCCTCATTATTGAAAGATATATTACACAAGTATATGATAAGTAAGTATCTAACGTACATAATCTTAAGTTTCTATAAAATTGTAATTGTTCCACTGGCAAATCATCGTTTTCATCTGTGTTTCAGTTCTTATTATTATATTTCTAGATAAACATTATCTAAGATATACGTGATCTATCATTATAATACATCTGAAAATTTCTGCAGGTACCTTCATAAAAACATGAGAGAGATTGTTTCGTAAAAAAATAAGAAAGGGAATAAGATTAGTAGCTGTAATTGATTATAATTGATGATATTTCTACCGCTATTTGAATAATTAATATCCACGGTGTACGCGATAAAAGGATTCATTTATTCGTTAAATTAATTATTCGACTTTGTAAGAGGTATGTGAATTAAAGCGTAAATACTAATGAACGTACGTTAGAATTTCATTAACTGGTTACATCAATCACATTTCTCGCGTTTTAGCATTCACAATATGTATTAAAATACACAATCATCGTAAAATTGTATAAAAATTTATTGCACTTTTGTTCTTTGATTTTAATTTAAGAACTGAACACTTTTGCATATATTATTTTGATTCATTACTGTGTAAGTATTTCTGGAAAGTTCTGTAAGCATTTTTGAGTTATTAAAATCTTTCTTTTCTTTTTGTCATGTGAAATGAAAAGGGGAAAATAAAATGAATGGTATTAAGATTAGTTAATATATACAATGTTAGAGACGTTTCATTTAATCATCTGAAGCAGTGGCTCCCAAAGTGGTCCTTACGAACCCCGAGAATTTCCCGATATTATTCAAGGGGTCCATGGAAAATTAAAATTGATTTGGGGGATCCCTGAACAACGTCAGAGGGTCCGCACTAGGTTTAATATAAAATAAAAACTTTTGACCATTTTTATTTTTATTGAAATTTAAATAAATAACAATCATTCATTTGGATATTCTCGACTGGTTGTTGAGTCAGTCCTTTTGCGCGTAGACTAACTCAGATCCTAAACACTGATGAATCCATATTAACACAAGATAATTTATTGAAATGTCTACAAATGAGGGACTTAAACCAACATTTAAACATGGATACCACAAAATCTGGTTACAAAAACATATCCCCATTTTATTACCTGAATTATGGGCTATTGTACAGAAGTTGTTGATTACTTTCCCGTCTTCTAATTTGGTAGAACGATTGATTCAGATAGATTGATTCAGTACCGTTATAAACCTCATCACAAAGAAAGAAAGACAGAAAAAGAAACCGACTGAAAAATAGTGCTTGGGGTGGGGGGGATTTGCACAGTTGCTACTCACAATCATTAAGATAGACATATAAATACACTCATAACACATCCCTTCTATTCATCCGAGTCATTATCCTTTTTAAAATTTTATTTTAAAGGAAAGTTATAATTTTAATAAATTATTCTTCAACAAAAGACTTTTATTATTTTTTTTATTTTTATACTATACATTTATGTAGCATTTTCACTAGTGGGTTCTTGGAATAGTTTTGGCTTGAAAAAGGGATATGTTTGCAAGTTTTGACCATAAGAAGGGCCCATTGGTTAAAAAAGTTTGTAAACCACTGATCTAAAGTATTTAATAAAATATAGCGGTGGGAGAGGGAAGGGGATATTTTTTAAAATTGTATTCAAATAACGTAAAATTTTGGATTTAAAAAATCCATTTTGTTATAGAACGAAAATATTAGTAAACATCTCATATAAAATGGAATACGTATATTTTATTAGGGGATTGAACAAGAGCCTACAAAGGTTACAATCGAAAACTTTAAAATTAATTCGATCACAACTATTTGATTATACGTAAAAAAATATCAAATTCCTTCGAAATCAGCATATGCTTGTATAATCCTTTCAATAGTTAATTAATCCTTTAATTAAAAATGTCCATGTGTTATATTACTGTCAAAGTTTCTGAGTAGCGATGTAATAAAATTTAATTTAATATTTGCTAAATCTATCCAAGTTTAGTTTAAATTAATTAATTTTTTTAAGTTAAATGTTTCTTTTGTTGAACCTTAAATTGAACACTTTAATTCCTGAAATAATTCATGTGTTTTTCCAAAAACAATAATAAATGTCAACAAATACCTGGATTGCTGTTTAAGTTTTGCTTAGATAAATCCGAATAATTATTGAATACTCACAATGGAATTTCATTTTGGTCTGTAAGAACATAGAAATCTGATTTTAAATGCATGCGTCAACTTTAACATTAGTATTCTTTAGATGGTTTTTAAATTTTAAGTACTATTTTTTTCATATTATATATTCACAAATTTTCGTCCCTATTTCAGAACCTTTATGCAAAATGCAATAAAATATATGTTATTACTGATTCATTTTGTTCTAAAATTACACAAATTACACAATTATTATTTGGCGATACGTATTTATTTTTACATGTATATATTGTAACAGTTAACCGCCATAGAAACAATTTTCTGCTTTGATACATAGGCACTAGAATTAAAGATAACAAATAATATATTTAAATACACTTTTATATTTCTATTGACTGTTTTTGAACTTAATAAATCGCACACACGTTTGAGTAATTCTGTTGAGCGACGAGTAACAATTAATTTGATTCTGAGATAAATGTTTTGGATCGTGTCCAAAACTAATTCATTCAGTCTTGATGATGAATGTGAAACAACATATATCTGACAAAACTTTTTTTAGGCTCATAATACTAAAAGTCCCATTTCTAATGATAGATTGCACGTGCCAAGGGGAAAAATTGGAATGTAGAACGACAAAAACAGTAATTAATGACTGAATTATTTTCGCATGCATATCAAATTGAATTAAAATACTTTTATTACAAAAATGTAGATTTATGATATCAAATGATGTTTATGTGACGCAATTAAAATGAACTAAATTTGGTAGTTTTTTCCAGACGTAAAGAAGAAAAAAAGACTTTATCGCATTTTGAATCAAAAATCTTATTTTACAAAAATGTCTTTGAAATACTTAAGAAAATAAAAAGCGGCTTTTTATTAAAGCAGACATAATTTTAAGAAATAATTCATCAAGAAAGAATTTTGAGGCAAATGAATATTTTTTCCAAAAAAGAAAAAATTTCTTTAACATAATTAAATATAAAAACTTTGCTTTCCATATATGTGTAGTATCCGATAAAATATACATGTAGAATTAAGCACATTATTAATTTTCTCTGCGTTACCCATTTCAGATCGATTTTAGGAATTTTTTGTGCATTATTTATGTTACTTTTAAAAGTAAATTATTTTACTTCAAATCTTAATGTAAAGTTATAAATTAATGGATTAATCTATATGTTGTTTCTCTTTAAAACCCTACAATCCTCTGTTATTTCTCAATGTCCGGTTGCCGTGGTTGCCCAGTGGTCAAGGTCTCGGACTCGTGGCCGGCGTATCACGAGCTCGAGCCTTGTGCTTCTGAAGAACCGCCGTGAAAAGACGACCGTTGCACGTAAAATCTGTCGAGGCTCAAACGTTCTCCCTTTGGTGTGGTATGAAATTAGGAGAGCGGGTGGGTGTAAGCTCAGGTGCCATCCTCGTCACTTGGCCACAGTTCAAAATTACGAGGTACGTCGTCAATAGCCCTTGAGTAGCTTTGCGGAACGACATAAAAAATACTCACTCATTCATTCTAAATGTTGGATAATTCTTTAAAATATCCATGTTTTGTCGAAGTACATGAAAAATCTTTCAAAATTGTATTTTCAATATTTTTTAGATTTTTGGTTAGTATTTTATACATAAATATGTTTAGTTCGTTAAGTATTTTTTAAACAAATGAATTTTTTGGTTCAATTACTGAAAAAAAAGTACTTTACGAACTAAATTATTAATGAGACAAAAAATTGCTCACTTATAGATATTTTCAGATTTTTAAAAGTTATAACACTAAAATTGTCAGCAAATATTGTTTGTAGTTGTTCATAAAAATAGTTCTGCATCTGTTAAAAACGATTATTTCGTGAAGAATAATTAACTCAACTTTTGTTTTTGTATTAAAGAATAAGAATTTGAAATAAAAAACTTTTAATAAAATTAAAGGTTTCTGTTTTTATTTAATGTATATACAATGTATTCTGAAAAGGACGGAACACAAAAAATTTGCTAGAAAATCTTATTAGAACATATATATATATAATTCAAAGAAAAAAGTTCAATTTTTTTCCACATATTCTACACTTGTCTCTAATTGTAAAAAAAAAAAAATAATAATATAATTAAAAAAATTATTTTTAAGAAAAAAAGAGAAAATGCAAACAGTTAATTAAAGAATATGGCACTTAAGGGTACCAGAACATGCTCCAAAGTGTAAAATGCCAAAAATAAGACTAAGTTTTTGGGACATGTATCTTTAAAAATTTCCAATAGAGCTTAGATTTTTTTTTTTAAAAAAAAATAAAGCTATTTTAATCATTCTGTAGAAATGCAAAAATAATTTATTTGTTAAAAGACATTTTTTTTTCTGTTTAATTTAAGTTGGACATAATTTTTGAAACCTCATAAAGCAGGCTTGTACAATTTATTTTTAAAGTATCTCTTAAATATATAAACCATTTTTGCACATATATAAAACAATACACAAAATATAGTAAACCTGTTTTTTTAGTAAAATATCAAGATAGTTTCTTTAATAAAGTTATAAAACTTATAGTAATTTTGAAAATTTTTATTTCCCCCTTTTTTTACTCAAAAAACTATATTTTTAAAAAAACTATGTACTATTTCAACTAAAAAAACATGTTCACTATATGCACAGGTATCCTGAATAGAAGTATAAAAAATTTGGAACCATCTAGAGCAATATTTTTTTTAAAAAAAAGTGTACCTAAAAGCAAAAAATTAGGCTTTGGAGAAAAAGTGAAAAAACTAAACACTTGTAAACGTTTGCTTACATTTCTGTCCATTATTTTTTCAAATTTTAAAGTTATTTTGTCAACGAACATATAGGTGTTTTATTTTCAGAAAAATATGCATTATTTTTTATCACTAAAATGGAAAAATCGATTTTTTAATATGTTTGATGTCCTGGTTTTAATTTTTTCTTGATGATAATGTTCAAAATTAATTTAGTTTACCTTTGTTTATATAGCAAAATATTCTAAGTAATATCATAAATGGTTTATAATAATGAAAAACATCGAGTAACTTTAGACGACTGGTTGCTTTCACTGTAAAAGAAGTAAACTCCTTCTAAGTGATGCTAAATTTTTAAATATATTTCATTCGACTGCTTATTATGTTATAAAGAGCTTTTAAGAGTAAAATCGAATCAGAAACAATAGAAGTGTCTATCGCTCAAATTAAACTTTAAGTAATTAGAGATGTATTGTTGAAAAAAGTTTGTGAAGAATCCAAATTTGAACACTAAATATCTTTATAGAGATTTTAACAATTAATAGCAATTTAATAATTTTTCTCTTCGGTTTCACCTGAAATTGTTCGGGAATAACTGAGAACATCTGGTTTACATGACCATTCCTCGAAATGAAAAGTTTTTACGAATCTAAGAAAGATAAAACTCAAGACTTTCCTGCGTAAAATTAATGATAAGTAAGCTAATATTTTATTAGAACTTCATAATGTTTACAGATTAGAGCAAATTTAAAATTTTAGATTCTATTGAGCGTATAAAAAATTTAAAAAATAAGATTGTCATAAAAGAATATAATAGGATATTAACCCGATATAAACGTCATTGAAACATTGAAAATGGCGGTGATTGCGACCTTATGAAAGTTACAGGGCAATATCTGGTTAGGTTATTTGATATTTTTTGGTGGCAAATAGATCATTATATTTTTTCAAATATTGAAAAAGTTAATATACTAAGCCTAAGATTTATGAATATCAAAAGTAACTTTTTTACCAAGATAATTATCTCATACACATGAATTTGAACGTTCGCCTCTCTGATTTATCTGTGACTTTCCATAAGTTCTAAAACGACTTCACCTTCCAAATTTAAGCCCAGTTGAATCTATCTGGTGAAAACTGAAGCTCCTAATGTGACAACACGACATTAAAACGAAAGGCGAACTAAAAATAGTGACCATCGAAAAGTAGAGAAACATTAATGCAGAGACTGCAAAAAAAAAAAAAAAAAAAACTGATGAACTTTAAGACCAGTAATTTAAAAGCTTTTATGCGTTTTTAAAATGTCTTTTTAAATTCTAAATTACTAATGGATGACAATATTTTCTGCTTTTAGTGGGTTTTTTTCGAGTTCTTAATCCCTTTTGTGAGGTAAAATTTTGACTCTTTAATTTTTAAAATTAGTTTTACTCTGTATTTAAAATGCTTATAATAGTTTTTTTTTGTTGAAAATATAAAGATATGAGACACTATAAAAAATTTGCATTTTTAAATACATAACATTTTATTGAAAATAGAGTAGTATTTCATTGAAGTTCAGTAGCCACTGCATATACAAGTATAAAATAATTTAGATAAAGATGTAGTTAATAAATAAATGAAATATTTTGTACCTTTAGATTAAACATTATGATTCATTTAATTTAGATTTATCAGATATAATTAATCTGAAAAGAGAGAGAGGAACAAATAAAATATAACCTAAAATAAATGTTGCAAATATTTCTATTACTTAACATAAAAGACACTTGTCCATTGCTTGATTCAATCTAATTTTAATTCCCTAATTTCGATTGCATAATAACATTATACGTGCAACATTTTACACAGCATTCTAATATGAGTAAAATTTTCGATTAAAAAAATTATCAGAGAATACAACTGCTAAGAAAATTATTGACAAATGGAGATTTTAAGAAATGTCTGAAGTCTTTTTTTTTTTATGTTTTATTCACTGCCTGATATTCCAGAAGTTTGAGTCCGATTTTGAATCACTTTAGCGTCATCAAATTGAAGAAAAATGCATGAAATATTTCATTTTCTTAAGAATTTCTACGCCGTGTTTTCATAAGAAAAAAAAGAAAAAGAAGGTAATAGAGAGATAAAATGGTGTTAAAAAAATGGAAAACTTTAACTTTGGATAAATCTTATATCGTAATTGTAAAAATAGACCAAATTTATTCCCATACTATACAGTAGATTCCCAAAATGTAATGTAGACCGAAGGATGGCCGAGTTGGGAAACTGGTTATCGAGAATACAATTAAATAAGAACAAGTACGAATGTTTCCTCAAAAAACATTGTACTGCACTTGTATGTATTGTTTGCATGAGAATACAACAGAAAATAAGCTGCCCAAAAACCCTTAAGCAAAGGAAAAGTACGTACTTCATGAAGGCATTGAACATTTGCAACATGAAAATAAAAATAAATGAATATATAGTATGCAGTAATTTACCTGATCAGACAACCCCAGAAGAATACTTTATAAAGGCATAAAGCTGCTTATAATGAAGATTAAATAGCCGACTTTACAAAAACTGGCTTCTTTTTTTAGTTATTTTCTGCTGTTTCCTCTAATGCACTTTGTGTTTTGCTAATTCATCACGAAGACGGCAAAGGAACAGTAAGTCCATTATCGACGCACTTTGTGGTTCAAAATACTGAAGGGTGATTTCAATTGCCTTTAGTTTCCTATGTGATATTTTAGGAGTTTGTACGATGTTCTCGACATCAACGTTTCCATCATTTTCTGGTATTTTTTCATTAATTGTGACAGCCGCAGTAATTTCTGCATCGGACATCCTGCTAGGGTATGGCCGAGTTATCCGGACTGCCGGGTTATCAAGTGCCGAGTTTTCGGGACTCTACTGTACTAAGGATTTATTTTCAGATTATTAGAAGTTTCTTTGTACATTTTTTTAAAACTTGATGTAAAAAAAGGATAGAGCTCTTTTTTTATAAAAAGTACTTTCAGCTAAATGAGCTATTTAATTGACGGTATAGTTATGGTGAATAGATAAAACCAAAATTGGTTCGCCGTAAATATTTCCAAATTTACAACCTTTAAGATTAAATGATATTATAATAAGAAATCTAGCATGCAGCGAGACATAGACAAAAAAAAATTATTTCCTAGATGAATTCTGAATTTAAAAGTGTTTAAAACTAATGAAATATCTATATATATTGTGGAAATGATTTAATAAGATTAAAAAAATAAAAGCATAAGAAATTTTTGAAGTTTATTATTATAAAAGGTATGTTATACATATTAGTTTCCTCTTACAAATATTTATTTTTCTGCATAACGTTTCTTAAAAGCTATATATAAGTTTTTTTTTATAGAGAGACATCTTTTTTTAGAAAATTATTTAGAAAATTAGTTTTTTTTATTATGCACTGACTGAAAAAAAAAACCCAACACCAAAAAAAAAGTTTATTGTAGAGTAATGAAATTTGGACAATGCAATTGTCTAGTTAGCGTGTTTAAATTATTTAATACTCTTAAATCACAATTTAATTTTAAGCTCAAGAAAATGCATTTCAAATGTGAAATGCTGTTACATTCACTGCTGGTGTAACATCTAGAATTTTGAATGGAAACCTGCAAGCGTGTATTTATTCTGTCATACAGGTGCCGAATGTCACTTTGAGGTATGGAGTTCCATGCTTGGTGTACTTGTTGCGTCAATATTGAGACGGTTAGTGCTGGCTGTGGATGATGCTGGAGTTGTCGTACAATGATATCCGATATGTGCTCAATTGGAGACAATTACCAGACTGATGTACAAATTTGGAGTCAGTGTGTTTTGGATATTCACGAGAGTGCTCCATCTTAGGATATTGCTCCTCATGACTCCTGGTGTAATTCCAGTTTGTCTAGACCGCATACAGTTTGGATGCAGGCGTTTCTCCCTGGCCTCCTTCTAACCAATACACAGCCATCGCTGAAACCAAGGAAACACAACAGATCTCCACTCCGTCCTCCAGAAAGCTGTGGTTTGACACCACTGGCGTCGCAAACCGCAATGGTTTGAAGTCAGTGGAATACACGCTACAGGGTGCCGTCCTTAAAGTAAAAGATTTCTAACAGTTCTTTGTGTTACTGTTGTACCAACTGCAGCTCAAATTTCTGCCTCAGACGCAGTATGATGCGTCACGTCCGTACACCGAATACGGAGGTCTTCTCTCTCAGTAGTGCCACGTGGCCTTTTAGAACCCTGTCGTCTTGAAGCAGTGTCATCCCTTGACCACTGATCCCAACAATAATGCATAGTGGATACATTCCGGCCAAGTCTTCCTGCAATATCGAGAAAAGAAAATCAGCCTTCTCATAGCCCTGTTATACAACTTCGCTCAAACTCGGTGAGGCTTCTTCTTCTTAAAGGCATTCTTGGCTAACGTCCACTCAATACGTCAAATTTCACAGACAAATAACGCTCATGAATTTTACAGCCCCTCATTTAAAGCAACTCTGATTCGCAAGTACTAAGTGGAGCTTGTAGCGCTACACTTAAGAGCTAAGCACGAAATTTGAATTGATGTAATCTTTCTCACATGTATAAACACGCCTACCAAATTTCGTTTATCTAACACAAGTCTTTCTTGGTGTTGGGATTTTTTTTCCACATCACAGTGTATTTATTAGTTTTAAATTTATGGTTTTATCATTGTTTTAATGAATTTAATACTTCTATTTGAGTCCTTTAATCGAAGATTTTGTACTTTCACAGATTTATGACCAAATGGCTTCAAAAATATTTATTTTGCAAAATATATTACACATGTTGTGAAATTGTGAAACGTATAACCTTCAAAATTTTGTATCAATTGGTAGATATATACAGCATACTTTTACATTGATACATACTTTTTTAGTAAACATTACATTTTTTTAGACGAAAAGAGAAGCTAATGATCCTTTAGCAGATTAATTATAGTTTTTTTTTAAAGAAATAAGGAAAAAAGAATCAAAAATTTATTTTGATTATAAATGAGCCTACAATATTTTTTTGCATAAAAAAAGAAAAAAGTAAGAAAGAAGAAAAGCATTCGCTTTAATGATGCAAGCCGTTATCTCATTTAACGCCAAGTTTGCTGCAGCACATCGTTGGGGAGGGTGTTGATGGCATCCATAACTCATTGATACGAGTTATTAAGTTTTGACACCTCGGTAAAGTAAACTTTTTCACGTCTTTTCATCATCGGCTTATGTTTCCAAAATTTTAAGGGCATGTTAAAACTGCGAAAGTTCGTGATATGCATACTGATTATTTATACTTTTATGCATTTTGTAACCATTTCATCAGAATGCATAAATCAGGAATATAGAGTTCGCAGAAAGCATTAATCAAGATGGAATATTTACTTTTAAAAGTTGAAAATAATTTTGATTAGACAGTAATTATTAAAATTGTGTATATCTCAGAAATATTTTTGAAATTAGGGTTTGTAAACTCGTATTATATTTTCAATAACAGGATTTCGGGATTTCATTATCAAAATCCCGGGATTGGTTCCAGGATTAGGATTGGACTATTTATGAAAAATATTTGCACATTAGCATAATTGGAATAGCATAATAAAAATGAAAACATAATTTAAAAAATTGGTTTACTATTATTATTTATTGAAACAAATCAAAACAAAACTTAATTTATCATAAAAACAAAAAATAGTACATAATAAAATTATAAAAACATTCTTCATTTCTTATGTTTTTGTTAATAAGCTTTTAAAAAGCATAGCTCATCCAGCATTTCATCGTTCAAACGGCTTCTTATTTTTGTTACAAATTGTCCTGCCAAAGTAAATGCTGGTTCAGACTTGTCGTTAAATAAGAGTATGTTCTTTCCAAGTAGTCACTACGTCTTACTCTATTTTCAAAAAGTGACGTTTTTTTAAAATTTTTGATGACAGTGTCTCAAATTTAATAAGCTTTATTAGTGTATATCCTTCTTTGATAACTTCATCTAGTTCTTCTGCTACACTCAATGGTTTTTGTGTACAAATTGATTCAATTATAAAATCTGAATGTGAATCAATTTCAAGTGTTGCCTCATTTGAAATAGAAGATTCAGTTGCATGAGCTGTAAGTAATGCAGTAGGATTTGAAGCGTTAAGTCTTTCAAGCAGGTCCACTATTAATTTACGGCATTTAATTGAAAAATAAACCGTGACAAAAACTATTCATGAGGTGTTGCTTATACCGTCGTGTAAGTATTGCATTATTATTAGATCTGTGCGACGTTCTCCCGTACGAGATATAAGAGCTGCATATAACTGTTTACTTTTAGCACTGTTTGCATCTTAATTTATTTAGCCTAAAATTTATGGCTATGTCTGCTGTAAACAGATTGCTATCTCGACAGTGGAGTGTTTCAACAGTTGTTTGTACTTGTACAGGAGCAGTAATTATATCAAATAACATTTGGATTTGATCCAAAAATTTATAAATAATATAATTTGAGATAATTGCATTAAAATATGATTTAAAAAATTAGATAAAATTATTAGTTCCTTGTTTTTTTATTTTTTTTCAATTTGTGAAATTGTTCTACTATGCTTATCAAACCACTTGTTCAAATTTAATTATTAACTGAATACTAAATGCAAAAATTTTAAATAAATCTAGTAGTTAAATCTAATCAGTTAAATCTACTCTTAAATCTACTACTAAATCTACTCAGAGTTTAAAATTGCTCCGTAATATTATTTTTTCATTATTTTTTTCAATATATTTATGAATACGAAAAAAATAATTTCACAAAAAATTCTACTTACATATTTTATGTATGTATAAATATATAAATTTTCTAAAAATTAAATTCTTAGAAAATTTTGATGAGAAAAAATTTTTTAAACATAAATTTAGACAAAAATTAAATTTCGGGGTTTGAAGAAACACCGGGATCCCGGGGCTGCAAACTGTATTTTAAGTTGAGCGAAGCTTCAAAAAGGCAAGTTAATGTACTTTAAAGTACAATACTATTTTAAAGTAATTATTAAGAAATATTTATAAAACAAAGGAGTGCAATCACACATTATTATGTTGGAAAATAGTAATTTTATTTGTAAAATGTAATATTTATAGTAAAATTTATCTCGTTTATAAACATTTTCGACATTACAGCATTATACATATATAACACATCACTCAATAAATCCCGGGCCTAAGACATAGATGGCGCTATCTTCTAACTTTTCTAAGCCTAACCTAGTAATACTAACTTTCAAACGGCACGTGTCAAAATTTCGAGAGAATATCTTGTTTAGTTATAAAGTTAAAGTGTTTTTTTGTGGCATCAGTGGCAACTGCTTTGAAATCATGGATGGAAAAGAATTTCGTGTGCTAATCAAACATTGCTTTCTGATGGGGAAGAACACTGTTCAAGCAAAACAATGGCTTGATAAATGTTATCCGTGCTCTGCTTCATCGCAAACAACTGTTAAAAGATGGTGTGCTGACTTAAAACGTGGTCATACAGACACAAACGACGTTGGACAATTGGTCACCCAATTCTGTAGTTGTTCCAGAAATCATCAAAAAAGTACTTGAAATCGTTTTAGCCAATCATAAATTGAAGTTGCGTGAGATAGCAGAGAATTTAAAGATATCAGAAGGCAGTGCATTTGCTATTTTGCATGATCATTTGTCAATAAGAAAGCTGTGTTCAAACTGGGTGCCGCGTTTTCTCACTGTTGATCAAAAACAACAACGCATCAACGATTCAGAGCGTTGTTTGGAGCTATTTAAGCAAAATAAACAGGATTTTTTAAAGTAGATATGTGACAGTGAATGAAACATGGATACATTACTACACGCCTGAATGAAAAAGATCGTCAGTTGAGTGGACAGAAGCCAGTGAAGCGACCCAAAGCGACCAAAATCTCAAACGTCAGTTAGCAAGGTTATGGCGTTCGTATTTTCGGATGCTCCTTTTATTTTATTTTTTGACTACCTTGAGAAAGGCAAATCAATTAATAGTGAATATTACATGGCGTTATTGGATCAACTGAATGAAAAAATAAAGAAAAAACGTCCTCAAATTCAAAAGAAAAAATACTGTTTTACCAAGACAATGCTCCGTGACACAAGTCTATGAAAACGATGGTCAAATTGATCGAATTGCACTTCAAATTACTTTCCCACCCACCGTTCAGTCCAGATCTGGCCCTCAGTGACTACTGGCTGTTTGCAGATCTTAAAAGAATGCTGCAGGGAAAGAGGTTTGGTACAAAGGAAGAAGTGATTACCGAAGTAGACGCCTATTTTGAGAGCAAAGACAAATCGTTCTACGAAAAAAGTATTAAAAAATTAGACGAGCACTGGGCTGCTTGTATCACCCTTGAAGGGGAGTATCTTGATAAATAAAGTTCAATTTTGCAGAAAAGTTGTTGTTTTATTAGTTAGGCCCGGGACTTATTGAGTGATGTGTTATATATTTAGTAATTCTAAGACTTTTCATTTAAAACATTTTTTTGTATAAAGGTTATTTTTTTTGCAGGTTGTTGCAATCATGGAAAGAATGAGGAGGTTTTGTACTTTTAACATCCATATTTATTTTGCATTAACATAAAAGCGACTCGACGAAATGCAGCAAAACAAAAACACACAGCAATCACGCGCAAATATTTTTTTTTCTAATGGGGCTGAGCATTGGTATTTTAACCTTTTCAGGCCTAGTACATTTCTCAGGAGCTGGTATCACTTTTTTAGCGCGGCACCATATAGGCGATAGCAATTACCGCAAGTAATTTTGACACCCAGTTTCCTCTCCATGGATCTCTACTTGATCTCTTGACAATGCAAAGCTGTACTAGGATTTAATTTTTCCGAGAGTACCCAAGCCAGACAGACACTCTAGGTATCTTTTACATGCCGTATAATCATACGATATGGCTGTTATTGATTTTATGCTCATGAAAATCCACCGACTTGGGCCGGGGTCGAACCCTCAACCTTGGATGAGAAAGCCAGACACAAACCAACCACGCCATCCAGTCGGCACACGCGAATATATAAGACTGTCACCAAAACAGTGTTTATTCGCTCCCGAGATCTTAACCTTTTATAATTTTGGTCAACCGGAAGCTCTTAGAATCGTATGATTTCCGGTAAAGACTTTTCTGATTCGTCTGAACACGCGGGTGATGCAAAATTATATCATCTTGTTTTAAAAACGCAAATCTTTCAATTTTTTGGGAGATAACTTTGTGATTATTTCCCGTTTGATGGGTAAACTAAAAGTTAATTATCGCGTGAAGTCTTAAGGGGCTCAAGACTATTATGAGTATTTATTACCAAGTTATTACGATAAAATTTAAGGGAATTATCACACACAAAATTTTTGCGCATTTGTTGTGTTTAAAGTTATGAAATAATTAGCATGTTTAACATGAAATAATTAGCAAATTTCTCAAAAGAATACCGAACAAAAGGTAAAATTAATGCTTCTAAATAAATATTTAAAATCTTATTACCGATTATGTAAGTGTACACCCGAAGGTTTTTATATTTTGAAGAAGATAAAAAAAAAGCCTACATGTGTGTATAATATATACACTTCGTCCGTACAACACGGCGATTTTTTTTTTTTTTTGACTTTAAAGAAAACATACGGTGAAATTTACAAGAAAACACTTAAGATAAATACTACCACGTTTGAGTAATGGAATAAAGTGCCGAGTCGGGAGACTTGAAGAGTTTCATTCTAAGTGTAGGCTGTTAAAATATTCAACTTAAAGCCCAGAATTGAGAGCAATTTATGGAGACAGTTTAATGTGATTGGATCTGTAAAGGGGTGACCTACAAAAGGTCGTTTAAGAGCTACGACAACCAATGAAAATAGGTATATGTTCATAAAAGCGAAGGGTAATTGGAGTGCATCAGCTGTTCAGTGATTTTATGAATTTCATAAGGCATCAGTAAACTCAAGATGTAAGAGTTATTATTTCCGGAAGGCTATATATGAGAGATACATGCAAGAGTAGAGCACTATTTGCGCTCCGCTCAATTTATATACAGGGTGTCCTAGGATTATTGGAACAAACTTTAAGGAAAGGCTGGGAACATCACAAGAATTCAGATTTGCATAGCAACCCATGGTCGGAAACGTCTTCGTTCAGCGCTTGAAGATCACTTAACGAAGCAGACCTGCATTACTGCAGTCATTTGATCATTTTAGCTGTCATCACTCGCAGAGAAGTCAAGAACAGTTTTACGAACGCTTAGCTGGCAGATATGCACCTGATTTACAGATTTTCAGAAAGAAATGCACTGGCGACAGAAAAATTGTATCGCAAAAGGTACCAACAGAGGGATTCACGGGACCGTCGAATGTTTTTTTTTTCTAATTTGCCGCACAATTTGTGTGAATGTGGATCATTACGAGGTAATAGGCATGGTGAGGGTGTGTCACGAGGGACTCGAACTTCGATCATAGAACAAAATGTGTCAGATACCGTTCGAATGAATACGAGTACCAAAATGCGAGCAGTCGCTACTGCCAAAGGACGATCTTGGACATCGTGTTTTGCAACGTGAAGGTAAACCGTTACACTCATACCATCTTCAAAGAGTACCGTCACAGATTGTGATGCGAACATCACAATTTGTGATCACAATTCGGCGATCCGGTGCATCTCTCAGCGGGTACCTCTCGCCATGCAATCTTTCTGCTGCTGGTACATTTCCATCTGCCAATCCGTAAATCAGGTGCATATCTGACAGCCATGTGTTCGTTAGACAGTTCAAATGCCTGCGATAATGCTGGGATGTTTCCCCCAATACTCTTGTAGACAAAGCCACCTAACGCTGAAGAAAGAGGTTTCCGACCATGGGTTGCTATGCAAATCTTAATCCCTGTGTTGTCTCCAACCTCCCCTTCAATTTTGTCCCAATAATCCTGAGACACCCTGTATAAAGGATAAAGTATTTTATTTTTTCGTAAAGTGTTTGTTTTTTCCAGTAAAACAGAATTACCTTAAAAAAGAATGAAAAAGCAAGAAAAAAAAGAGCATAATTTAATCTATTAAGTTAAATTAAAATTTATAGAATATTAAATGTCACATATATAGAGAGAAATTAAAATTTCCTTTATAGTGTGATTTTTTCTATGAATTAAAAAAATGTTATAAGCGAAAGTAAAAAATAAATCACCAACTTGTGTAAACTGGTATATAAGTAATAGAATTATTATAATTATTTGAGTCCCTTTTAATGTAAATAGCGCACTTTACCTACTTGATATACTTTATTATTTCAAGCTTGAAGTTAATTAGATTGTATGAAATAACTAATTTACTCTCTACATACTGGTAACGAAATCTTGCTAATTTTTATGTGATTTAAGAAAATTGCTTCCCTAATTGTATTAATTTGTCGTAATAAGCCCTTTCACTTACGATAACATACGATAAGTAATAGTAAATACTCTCGTACCTTTGTTTTCTTTATGAATGGAAAGAACACTAAAAGGTTAAACAAACACTTCACTTCAAGCAGAAGGATTCACCTAAGATAATTTACTTTCTGTTATTTTATGTGAGCCAACATTATTTTCTTAGACTTTTCTTCCTTGTTTTAGTAATTGAATCACCTGAAGGAATTGTTCTGATTTGATAGGAAAATAGCTGTCGCGAATTTAACAAATATTCATATCATAACCATGTAGAAGTAATTTAATACATATATTTAAACTAAAATAAATTCAAAGCTCTAAGAAGTTTATAATAATAAAAGAAACAACTCAACTTGTAATGAAGCGATTTTGTAACGAAAAAGATTTATGGTTTTATGTGAATGGCAACAGAGTGTAAAATAAATGAAAAGATTTAGAATATCGAGTTTTGTTTGGTTGTGAATTATTTGAACTAATCTGTTTTACTATAAATTAAACGAAACAATAGATTTCTATATTTAAATGCACATTTTAGCTGTATGTTATATTAAATTTGATCCATAAATTGCACTCCTAAAAGTGCAATCAATATCTCTTAACGCATTTTTTAAAAGGTAAAAATAGTTTGTTCACGATGTGATATTTTATAATTCATTTTAAGTTACGTAATCCTTCTTAAAAATGCTACTTATTTTTTCCATAAGTGTGTTTTGATAAATTGTTATTTCATGCAAACTTGTTTTATATCAGAAAAAATATTCCGTCTTTTGATGAATTATATTCTTTTCAGTGTAACTGATACATTTCTTTTATTTATAGTCACGTATATTACGTTATCCTTTTTGCAAATCAATAACTCTATTATATATATATATATACGCTAGCAGCGTATCTGGTTCTGCAACACTGAATAAGGCAAAATAGCTTTTAAAAAATCATAACATTAAAAATAATTCTGGATTCTAAAAACGATAAAAAAAATATCCAGCCGTTCTAATAATCAAACGTTTTTATTCAACAAAAAAAATACAATTCTAACTATTGCCAAAATACAAAAACAAAAATTTTACTTAATATTTACATTAGGTTACAGTGAATACGCACAAGTATAGATACCATGATTTAATCCAAAAATAAATTCTGAAGACATGACAACGTATGTGATACTTTTAATAACTTTCGTATTGAAATATCTGTAATGCATGAACCAGATATTTTGGATATACAAGTGAAATGAAAAAATATTGAGCTACTTTTAAAGCAATAAATTTTCTTTTTTATGTTGAAATAAAGAATTATGAGTCATGTTCATAATTTTTTGTTTTGAATTTATCGTTAGATAGCCAAGATAATAAAATTATTTGAACTATAATCTAGTAGTAAAATTCCTTATTTTCTTTGCAATATTAATATTCTTATTTTTACTTCGGTAATCATTTTAAGATCTTGAGCGTTGTAAACATGTTTAGATTACTTTAGATTACACGCAAATAACACAATTTATAATCTGGCAATGGGTTTGAAGAATTTCATCTCGTTTGAAAGATCACAGAATGAAGAAAAGAATGTCAACACAAAAATAAGACAGCAAAGTACAAAGAGAATAATTATTAATTATTTCGAGCCATAAAGTCGTAGGGATTGATTTAAAGAAGAATTAAATAAATTGAATCAAAAGGAATCTCGTGAAACTTTATTTTCTAGGATTATGATAGAACTTTAGCATAATAAGTTTTATTGCTTCTTTAATTTATTTGCCACGTTACAAATTTTCTTTTCTCGATATAATTTGTTTCAATATTTTTTAAGGATGTAAATGTCAATTTGAAGAATACAGCTTTAATTTTTTTTTTATTATTTCCTCACGATTTAACACTAATGGTATTGTTATCAAGCGATTTTTTTCCCGATTCTTTTTGACGTTGCATAGTTCTTAGCAAAAAATATCTCTTTAAATGATGGCAATTGAAGCACAAAACCTGTCTTCTCCCTCTATGTTCTTTTTTGAATTTTAGATTCATCGGATGATAATAAAGCAAATTTAACAGTCTTACTATATGTTGATTTATTTAATAATTCAAATCTGCATCAGTGATCACCATTTCTAAGCTTCCGTACCATTTTTAAATCCTACTGTGAGCTACCGACCAGAAGAATTACCAATTTTCTTTAAAAAGTCATACATTTGTTTATTTCCTATGAAGTTACATTTCTAGTAAATACGAAATCAATTTTAATTAAAATTTATTAACAAAAAGAAACTGGGATCAAATTGTACACAAAAAAGAAATTGAAGAGTAATTTGTAATAAAAAAATGTAATAACAATTTTTTTATCGGATTAATTGACTTTAATGATAATGATGGAATTTTTTTTTTTTGCCACCAACATTTTTCATGTTGGGAGAGTCCAGATTGATCTAAAATAAGTGTGGCCAATTTTAAAAGTGTATAATTATTTATTTTAAGTTTTAATCGTTTTATTGCCAATTATGTTTTACAAATGGAATGTTTAAATTACCATTCTAACTATTTTTATGAGTGGGCGTAATCTATGGCTCCGGAATTAGATCCCCAAAACCGAAAGGAAATTTTAAAGATTTTGTAGGATAGGTTGTTCAAATTCTATAATAAATAAAGCATTTTTCTTATGGATTACAATCTAAACTTTGGAAAGAAATAAAATTTGGATGGCAATTGAAAGCTTGAGGAATAAAATGGACGAAAGGTAGCTCTTGGAGATAAGGGGGTGAAAAGACGTATCGCTTCACGCAACGCAATATTTCATGGAACATATCTACCACGTTTATATATATATCGTACAATGTTACATCAAAATTGAGGAATAAATTTTTATGTGAGTTTTAACACATGTCGTGCTACTTTATTAATAGCTTACGCCATAACAATTTGTTGCTAAAAATGAAATACAAGTTTGATTCCTGAGATTATATTACTGGGTATAAGAAAAAATTCTGTCGTTTTTGAACAAGTGCACTTTTATACGTTGTCAATCCTTAGCAAGAATTAGGATTCAACTGAAATCGGCTTAAACAGTTAAGATTAGTATACTATTGAGGATTTATATACATTTTTTTGCATTTTAGTCATTTTTTTAATTTTATAAAACTGTCAACATGAGTGAAGAAAAAGTGCACTTAATACATTGTATATTGTTTGAGTTCCAAAATGGTAATAACGCGATGGAGGCAAAAAGAAACTTGTGTGACGTGTTTGGAGAGGAAGCAGTAACTGCTCTAACATGTCAAAAATGGCTTGTGAAATTTCGCATGCATTATTTTTCTTTGAAAGATAAACTCAGATCAGGAAGCTATCAGATGTCAGTGACGAAGTGCTACACAAAATGGTCAAGACAAATCCCACGCTAACTTCCACAGAAATGGGCTTCAAGCTTAGAATTCATTAGACTACTCATTTGGATTACATTAAAAGGCTTGATATCGTGTCCAAACTATCTGTTTGGGCAAAACACGAATTAAGCAAAAAAATTTAATGGACAGAATTTCGATATGTTGCTTAAATCTTGCTCGTCACAAAACGGAACCATTTTCGGACTACATGGTGGCTGGAGATGAAAACTGTATATTGTATAAACACGTGATTTGAAAAAAAGCATATGTTTACAAAGTGGAGACACCACCACACCCACATCCAAACCTGGCGTGCAGCAGAAGGTTATGTTGTGTTGTTGGTAAGACAGGGGTATAGTGCACTATGAGTAGCTGAAAGAAAATGAAATGATCGTTCCTGTTCATAATTTGATGTTTTGAATAAAGGATTCAACATAAACGTCCATGTTGGCCAACAGAAATAGTTTGATTTTTCATCACGACGACCCTAAGGAACACCGCATTAAAAATTGCAGAGTTGGGTTAGGAAATTTTACCTCAGGCAACATATATTCCTGATATTGCACCATCTGACTATCATCTGCTCAGGTCGCAGTAAAAGTTTCTTGATGGAAATGATTACATTAATTATGAGGTTGTCCAAATAGCTGTAGAAGAATACTTTGTTTCCAAAGCAGATATCTTCTTTCTCTGGGGGTTAGATAAGCTGACAGAACACTAGCAGACAGTTGTAACTGACAAAGGACATTATATTTTAGATTAATTCTTAAATAAAAAGTGAAAAAAATTTCTTTTTTTCTTTAGAAAAAAAAACGACAGAGCTTTCCCTTAGACCCAATACTTTATCTTAGTTACATCGCGATCATTATTAGTTATGATATCTACCTCTGGAGGAAATACGTACATAAGTAAAATTAAGTTATACTCGTTTACATATTTCTCTTTTATGTTGTTGAAACAAGTATTTCTTAAGCATAACGTTAACAAAAAATTATCCTGTACGTTTTAATATCATTCTACAAATACTCTAGTCTAGAAAATGTTTTTAAAAAGCCGGCGGCAGCATCGTGATTGCCATCCACTTTCTTTTATTTTCCAAAAAGACAGGTGTGTTTACCATCATTTTACTCAAATTTTCCTCTCAATGTTGATTTCTGAATGCAAACAGGATTTTTATTATTTGATGGCATTGTTTCTCAGATGCTGGACACGTGCAAAATGACAATATGAGTTCATATGTTCGTTCTTATTACTAAAAAGAGTGATAAATACCTCTGGTGGAGGGTTTACTTTTCTATGAATAAGAAACACTCGTTTAAGAGCAAATGTTTATTTGAAAGTGAACTGTCACGAAATGAATTTTGATACTTTTTTTATGACTCGAAGAATTTTCTTCGGCCAAGATGACAGTAATAAAATGATTCGGAATGGACGTTTGCTTCCAAAGTTACAGTCAAACTGAATATTACACGAAACAACATTTTTAACTCTTATGCATTTTTAGTTTTGGCTTTGTAATAAAATTACCTTATATTATATATACTTTCTGATTCTAAAATCGCTCTTTTTTAGATGCAATTTTTCGTTTCTTACAATAATAGTGATATCGTTTGAATAATATCGATATTCAGAGCCGTAAAAATGGACGTCTTTGTATTATCATAATTAGTTCTGTAAATCTGTTCAAAATTACTCGCCAAGTTGACAACTGTGATTTCTTATGTGTTGTCCGCACTGAATTGGCAACCATGTATTTCGTTTCATATAATGCCATCATAGGTTGCGATAACACATAAATACTTATTTTTTTGACAAATGGTCATGCTATGCAGGTGGAAGTACCGCTGAAATGTCTGATATTCAGCTGATGACTTAGTTTCACGCTATACATAGCCTAAGTACAACTGTATATTGATAGTATCACTAATTTCAGTTTAACAAAAAGAAAACCTCATATATAAATAAAAATTTATATTGGCCATTGTATTCTTACGTATTATCATCACCACAGCCAAATTGGCACTAAGCAAATCACGCTATATCCACCAAAATCTGACTAATTTTTTTTTAATATAAAAACACGCAAGCATTTTTGTTATTACTGCTTAGGACCCAAACGGTTAAGACTGTATTCTGATAGGAAGATGCATCGGTCTTCCAGCTAAACATGTTATATATTTTTTCAATAACTAAATTAGTTTAATAAACATTGTTTTACCTTATTTTTGGTATGATTATTCCGAACCATTTCTGGGTATAGATTTAATTCTGTCATTTCTTTTCAGCTTAAAAATTTTTGATTTAATTTGTATGTAGTCAATTGTATTCATATTGTAGTACCTATTTTGATTTAAGGCTGTGTCAGGTTTATTATTCTATTATCATTTTGACCTTTATATGTATACATTTGATTCTTCTGTACTGTTTCTGGTTTTAGATTTAATGTAGTCAATTCTTTCCCAGCTTAAGAATTTCTGATGGCTTAAGTGTTGCTTTCAAAAATTTCGATTCATTATAAGAAACAAACACATAGGCATCAAAGTGTCCACCACTCCAAGTTTTTGCCACTGAACCTCATGTTTTTAACAGTTTGAAAATTCTCACCAAAATACAGCAAAGAGTGAAAAACCCTTATGAAAAATCTGGAAACCGAAAGAACAGAGTTCAGACAGCCTGTAACTCAGAAGCGGAGTAGCAAGTCCTAGGGTTAAACATAGCAGTTTTATACACTTCGCCAGATGAGTAGTTGTTCAATTCATGATCAAGTGTAAATACCTTAAATCTATTCCAGTTGTTGATAATAAATGAACAACCCATCGAACAATAATACTGGATTGCACACAACAAATAAGAAATTGAACTGAAGAGACAGGAGCCATCGCCATCAAATGGTACAACTTGGCAAGGGAATGTATCATACCTAAAATTCAACAGCTCGTATACTTGGGTCATTGTTTAGAACAACATATTAATCAACATTAACAATTGAAAATAATTACCTCTAGTGGTAGTTCATAAAATAAACGTGGCACTTAACCTAAAATAGTAATTACAATATTTAAACAAACATCTAAACAATCAACATTAACAACTGAAAACCATAAAAATGCATATTAAACCAATTCAATTTGGAATTATTGTAAAAAAAAATTATTATAACATGAAACCTCTGACCACAAAAAAAAAACAAATTCTGGAAGATAAATGACAAAGTTTAATCTAAAACCAGAAACAATACAGAAGAATCAAATGAATACATATAAAGGTCAAAATGAAAAAAGAATAATAAATGTGACGCTGCCTTAAACCAAAACAGAAATTACAATAGAAATGCAATTGACTACACACAAATCAGAAATTTTTAAGCTGAAAAAGAAACAACAAATTTAAATCTAAACCCAGAAATGGTTCGGAATAATCATTCAAAATATAAGCAAAACAAAAGTGTATATTAAACGAATTTAATTTAGTTATTGAAAAAATACAAAATAGGCTTAGCTGGAAAACCAATGCATTTTCCTACTGTTATCAAATTAGTGTTGCCAATCAAAAAAATAAAATTTGGAAAAAACATTTTTTAAGAATGATTTTTTCGAAAAACAAATGTAATTCCTCCACTAAGAGTTAAAAATACGAATAAATACAACCATAAATAAGTAAATTTACTTTAAAATGTGCTAAAATTTCCCCCAAAACAGCTCGAAACATTAATTTTCACAAAGTTAAGACTTGGCATGGCTGAAATGACGTCATATCTCCATTTAACTGAAAAATCACATAAAAATTGAATTTTAAAAAAATCTAAAGTGAATTTCGAAAAAAATTCTTCGAGGTTAATAGCATAACGACCTATAGCTTCTACATGCCCAAGTTTCGTACTTCTGAGTTGCTTAATTTCGCCGGAACAGCTGAAACACACAAACTCTTTCTTTTATTAGTATAGATTTTAAACATATTTATTAAAATAAGAAATAGATAACATAAAATATTAGTATTTCCCTTTATTATAGTTAAATAAAAAAAGAAAACTTTTAATACGGACCTAGGTGCTTGCACCGCTCTACTTTCACATCGTAAAATCACGGGTATAATTTGCGATTTTCAATTTGACACGATTTTGAGCATCCAGTTGTTAAACAATTTCTATGCGAACTCGAAATTTTTTATATGAGGAAAGATATTTTTACTTAGATATGTGGAACCAAAAGCGGAAAGCAGGGTATACATATGAAATTTTCTCTTATCGAAGAATTCAATCTCTCCAGCAATGACATTCAATAATTGACAAACTAGCTGAAAGTTAAATTTACCGTTTGAGTTATCTTTGAGTTTTTTCGCTAATGTCCATGATTCTGAAGATGATTGTCAACAAGGTCCCTTTCAAATTAATCAACTTCCATCTACTCAAACAATGACAAATTCGTAGAGTAGTTCAGAGAGCCACTGAGAATTGTACCGCGTGCCACATGTGGCACGCATGCCATAGGTTGCCGACCCTTGCCTTAGAGTGTAATTCTAATGAAAAGTCAATGTTAGGTATCCGAGGATTTTTAACTGTTGAGAGTAGATAAATGAGTCAAATTTTTATTGTTATTTGGAGTCTATTGACATTAATCACTTGTTGACGTTTATTCAAAAAAAATGTATGTAAATGTGTTTTATGTGAATAAATAGTTTCTACATTTTTAGGAAATAGAATAGAGGTATTGGTAATAATAAATATTTAATTTCAGATTCAATTGAAGTTATTTTCTTGAGGTTTCTGTGATAAGTTACATACTCATTGTTCGGATTAAAAAATTTTTCTATATAAATCCCGTGAATATTAACGCCACACTTTAAGACCTACTGTAGGACTATTTGATAACACTGAACATTTTGAGGTATTCTGACACATATATCTTTTAGCATTTATAATCGACACTTAGTGCACTATTTTCGGAACAAATCTATTTTCCAAATATCTTTTTACAATTATGTATATTTTGAGGAAAGCAAATGAAAATATTTAAACGTTTGTTTCAGCTTTGTATTTTGATATTTTATTTCGTATCCTTGAAGAGCACGTAATAATCATGAATAAGTCCCTTATAAGGAAGCTATTGGATCAAAGTCCGATTCCAACATTAATAGTCATAAGAAAGAAAGAATTTTATTGTTATTAACGCTTCACTCTTTGAAGTTACACTAGGACTGTTTGTTGACAGACTTCGTAATTTTGAACCTCGGGTCACAAGTGCCACATATCATACCTCAACTGTTTGGCAAATCACTCTCACAACAAAACTTTCACAACACGTCAATGTGGGGGACTTTGAGCATCGTCAGTTTTAATGTGCATCAGATCTTTTACACTGGAGATTTTCAGTGACTCGAACGTATGACTTAGCATTGTTGTTTAAAATTATGACCCCTTTGTTTGGCGCGACCTAACGTGAAATAAATGAGAGAACTACTTTAAAAATCATTTAGACCTTACGATTTTCAAATACGACTATTACTTATCAAGTAGAACTAATATGTAAACTATTAATTGAATTGCCGAACTGGTCTTATGGACATGTTTTAAACTAACGAGGCTCATTGTCATTAGTTCTCTGAGTAGTTTTAAGGTAGAAGTGAGCACACAATTGTGTATTTATTTGTGCATCACTATAAATCAGTTTTTATAAAATAAATTTATTTTTTTAAATACCGGCATAGAAGTCTGTGTTGCCCATCTTTATGAAAAGTAAAGAAAATGTTATAGTAAATTATATAAGGAAGTTTTATTACACAAAAAGGAAATCTAATTTTACAGCACTGTAATTGAAATTTTGAAATTCGTATTTTTTGTATTTTGTTCATGCTTTTCCGCTATCTAGGAGGATTTAATTTATTGCTAGTGATGTTTTAATCATTTTATGTGAAAATTGTTTGAAAAAATTGTCAAACATATTAATTAATTGAAAGATTATTTATGAGATATTTAAACTTACTTTGGTCCTCTTAGTTTTTTTTATTAAATCAGGCTCTAGAAATGCAAGATACATCATAAATATATATAAAGTACTTTTTTATAAAAAAAAATAAATTTATGTCTTAAATTATTATTTTTTAATAATAATAATCTCATTAAAGTAATTTTAAACGCATAATATTTTATTATTTACGTTCTAAAGCAGAATTAGAAAACCATTTTATATTAAAATGATTCTTAGGATGATTTTTAGTCTAAAAGCAAAGAATAAATTAATCTAAAAAAGTAAATAAAAATACATTCCAGAAATTTAAATTTAGGCGTATATATTTTAAAATTTTTCATTATCTCGCTTTTATATATATGTTTAAGCTATTTTAGCATTATTTTTAATTTTAATCATCAATAGAGGTAATAGACATCCCCATCATTTGATAACAGAAGGGGAAATCACTTGAAATACAGATGCCAAACATAAGATGGCAAAATTTCAACATGTATTTCAACGTGCATTATAACCATAAATACATGAGAGAGAAATATCTTCAAGACAGATGACGTGTATGTGGACTTTACATCTACCATCAAGCAGAGACGTCTTAAGACTTCTTGAGGCCCTGGGCCCCTACGCAAAAGTAGGCCCTGGACCCCCTTATACAAATGTTGACCCCACCTATGACCCTTAAAAGTAGTCAGGTATTCTTACAAGAAATAAACTGAACCAAATAAATGTGTATGACTTACAATCTCTCAAACAGGCTCGCCCAACTGCCGCCTTTTGACTGAATGAGTAATGATGGTGTATGGTAGTAGGCCTACACACGGTCATACACGACGGTCATCACATATAGCAGTTAACATATTGTCCGAAATTCCCAATTTTTCGGAATATACAACTGGAGAAAAAAAACATTTGACCTTTAAAATTATTCGAATCGTGATCTTTTTTACGCTGAGTCGAGAACGCTATGAGTCCCCCATTAGGGTTTGCAATCCCGTGCTATATTTTCAATCCCGGGATTTCGGGATTACATTATCCAAATCCCGGGATAAGGACTGAACTATTTATGAAAAATACTTGCACATTAGCATAGTTGAAATTACATGATAAACCGGAAACATAATTAAAAAAATTGGTTTAATATTATTATTTATTAAAACAAATCAAAACAAAACTTAATTCACCATAAAAAAACAAATAAAAAATAGTACATAATGAATTTGCTAAAAATAGTATAATCTGAATTCATTAAAAACTGACCCATTTGAATTAAAAATCGATATGCTTTAGATTTTCCAAAACCTTATTGTAAATTTAAAGCAGAATAAAAAACCCATATTTTTTATTTTTATTGAAACACTATTTCTTATTACGAGCTAAATGTAAACGATTGATTTGGACTAACTTCAGCAGGCTAATTTATTCGAAAATGAGTCTGTTGATGGTAGAGATCACAAAAACTTATTTGAATCTCAAGTAACTTTACTCAAGTGTAAAATATAATTCGTTGGGTGAATGACTAGAGTGCCTAGCTCTTTCAAGCTTTAACCTCTCATCGTTAGGATTTTGAATGACTGTAATGTTATGACTCTTGCCCTTTGTTAATTAATAATACAAAAAATTTATAATAATCTTTAATAAATTATAAAAATAAGACTTTAAAAATAATAGATTGCATTAAGTTAATTATCAAAATCAGTGCTAGCACCGAAAATGAGAGCAGATTCAGAAGAGTAAAATAAAACATCTCCTGTAGCTAAATATCTTCCTAAATTTCTAATTGCCTCTGTCCCCTTCAAATTAGCTGACACCGAACATCATGTGGGTGAGAGAAATGTCCGTTTTCTGACCCCACTCACGACGGGGAGAAAGTTACAGAAGGAAATAAGAGAAAGCATATCAAGTTTCACGGTTTAACATACACACCCTCCTCGAACCCTTCAAGGTTCAACACATAAGAAAACTGACATTAAACGTATACGGTATAAGTGGGTGAGTGAGTGAGTTAATATTAACGTCGCACTGTTCAGCTACACAGGAGCTTTTGGCGACGGACCTCGTAATTTTGAACCATCGTCAAGTGCGAGGACTGTATACGGTAGAAAATAAGTAAATAAAATACATTAAATGTAATACCAGATTCACAATACTTTGAAAAAATTTCAAAATATTCTTCAGACAAAAATTAAATCCCGGGATTTGAAAAACCACCGGGATCCCGGGGCTGCAAACTCTAGCCCCCACTGTAGCTGAGGCCCTGGGGGTGCGGGCCTTAAGACATCTCTTCTATCAAGGTATCTTCAAGAAAACTATCAATAATATTCTGATAGTTAAATTCTTGCCGATAATCAAGCATAAACATTTCTATTTATAAAAATTTATATTGTAACGGTAGTAACTATAAGATTTATTTTGTAATACTTGATTCTTTGAGAATACTTGTTCTAGAGGGGAGTTAACTAACCAATAGAATTTTTCATTGGATCAATTGTTTGCATTTTTGTGTTCTTTAATATATTAATAAGTAAAGAAATAAAAATTACAATCTGCTGTTTTTGGATGCAGTTTCAGGATGACCCAAAGTGTGATGGCGGGGGACAACCACGAGGAGAGACAGGCTCGCTCTCTGGCACTTGAAAAGGCTTACGTCCACGATGTGTATGATCAAATTGCACCTCACTTCACAGACACGAGGTACAGACCTTGGCCTAGGGTCAAGCAGTTCTTGTTGGAGCTTGAACCGGGAAGTTTGGTGGCCGATGTGGGTGAGTATTGATTTATTTCTATTACAGCATTTCATGAAATTATTGAAAAATGGAGAGTTAATATTTTTTAAACGGGGCCTTGTTATATCATATAGCCATGTTTAAATAATAGGCAAGTTTGATAAGATTTGAAAATTACGAATGAGTTAAAAAGTAATATTAACTTTGAAACTGAGGTAGATTATGCTTAAAATTCCTGTCGACAATTTTTCTGTAATTATTAGTATCATTGCAAATGCCGTATTTATTTGAATCTAAGACGCGCTTTTTCCCCCTAATGTTAATTCTACTGAAAATCGGGTTGTAGTTGTAGGGGGCAATTAGAGCAATTACAGGTTCATATATGTATTTCAGGTTTATCGGGTAAAGTTATTAACTGAACAAAGTTATAATTACTCAAGAAGGTGTAAAAACTATTTGAACTGTAACAAAATGAGGTACTTTATTGCTTAATACACAAAAACATTTACATGTTTTCTGATACACACACACGTAATAACTTTTGCAAAGTTTAATTAAACATAATGTATCCAAAGAATGGGTAATATTTCAATCCACATCGCATAGCAATTTCTCTCTTAATGCAGTTTAATCATTAAATGAAACGATGTTTACTATGTAATTTTACTCATTCTTTTTATCGTAAATAAAAACAAATCACTACAGCTTAAAATTAATGTCCAGTCGAAGACTGGGGGAAACAATTCATATTTATAAAATCGTTATATTGAACGAATACACAAATAATTCGACTAGTATTACCTGCATTAGAATAATCAATAAATAAGGGTAGATAATAAAAAGATTATCTTTCTAAAATATTATCGAAATATTATCTTTTCTAACTGATTAAGCACATATATCAAAAGACTGACGATAAATTCTAAAAATAACCACTTGTCTCGCATTTCTTAAAAATTACTCTGGAATATTCTAAATTAATTTAAGGTTGTATCGAATGTTATTAAGTACCTGTTTTAATTACTAAGCTTATTGCTATAACATGTTCATCGCTGTCTACAGTTTAAACATTTTAATTAAAACCTAACAATGCGTAAACTGCATCTTATTAAGGAATTTTAATACAAGGGACTCTATAAAAAATACAAACATGAACTCAATTATGAAAGATTGTTTACTTATTTTAATATGGGAAATAAGTTTTTTAGCAAGTAATGAAAACCTCTAACTTTGTAGGTTTTAAATATTTCTTTTTATAAAGGATGTTAGTTTTGAAAAGCGTTTTAATTGTGTATATTGAATTGATGATAAGATTAATTCTTTGAAAAGAATTTTTAATTAAAGTCTGAATTGGTGTACAAAAGTATAATTTTTAAATAAATACAGAATATGTATTTTATATGATTATTAATACAAATTATCTGATTCATTTCTGTTGCAGTATTTGACTTAAATATTAATTTCACATTATGAATACTTAATAAAATTTTTAAAAATCAGCTTTCTGTTAAAATAATCTTGTTTTAAAGTACATAATTTTATTTTCTGCGAAAAAAGAAAAATCACAACTTTCTAATATGTTTTGTAGTTGATGTAAGATAAAGACTAACTGTATTTATGGAAAATATGAAAGAAAGACCACTATAAAGACAGAAAAAATTAAGCAACTATAAGAAAAAAATTATGAGTATGAATATACATTGATTCGTCAAAGCATAGTAAAAATAAAAATGCTTTCAAACATTTCAAATTACACGTTATTTTTCCTATCTGAAATATTTTGAGAATCTATTGGAGACATTTAAAGATACTATAGAACTTTTTAAGTTTCTTGATAAAAATAAAATAACTATTCGAAACGAAGTTTCTACATTTTATGCATGCATTTTAAAATAATCAAGAAGGCTTTTAGTAGTAAAAAAAATTATTTTGCCTAATACTATTTTCCACTTTTTTTTCGTGTTAAAATATTCTATTCACACATTTTTCAAAAAAAGATTCTTGAAAATGTCATGAAAAACATTTAATGTGATAAAGTAAAATTTATTGAATTAAATGTACTTTTCGAGCATGAAAGTGAAAATATTAATGAAGCGTACGAAACTACTATTACTTTTTATTTTCTGTTAAAATTAATGATAAAAAAGACTTAAAATCTTTTTTTTTTTACATTGTATGGAGGACTAAGACAATATTTTAAGAAAAAGGAACAAAATTGAAAAATTTAAGAACGGAAAGTTCATTAAACATTTTTAAAAGCTTTTTACTCAAGGAACAGTTCATACGTATCAGTAGTTTCTTCTTTTTGACGTGGAATTTTTTTTCCGGCTAAAACCTTTGCAATGAATTCGTCACTAAGAGATAACATGAGTCACAAACAATTTGAAACTAGTCACCTCAAATGGAACATTCTTGAGATACTGAGAATATTTATTCAGAATAACTAGCTGCATAGCCCGGTGTTGCACGGGCTTTACATATCGAATGTATAACTTTTTTCCCATTTTCCTTCCCCAGGTTAATTTCTTCTTTCCGTCAGATGGGTTTGTTTATCTTCTTTCTATTTTTAGACTGAAAAAAGAGGGAGCCTTGCTTTCATTTCAAATGAAAGTAAAGTTTCATGCGATTATTTTTAAGAATTGCGAAGTTATTAAATGTTTAATTGGAATTTCGACTTACTTTTGAGAGATTAGTTTTGGGAATTCGATTTTTTAAAATTTCCTGATTTTAAAGTACAAAGCGTGCTACTTTCTCAACGTAAGCTTGATCGATTACAATTATGAGAAAGTGATACATAGTAATTGGAACATTCTGTCCATGAAAACACATCAAAATGACTCATTTTAGAAAAAAAAAATGCAAAATATTGTTATTTTGCAAAATGAACTATTTCGTCTCCTGGGTAAAATAAACGGTATGTCTTATTCCGGAGCTAATTTTGCCAGATTTCGGAACGAAAGGCAAAAAGACAGTTTAAAAAACTTCGGAAATGTCTGGAATTTTTCCCCTGCTTTCCTTCGGAGTCTCTGCACGGTAGATTTCTTTACAATGGTGTTGCAATCATACATTTTTTAAAGTTTTCAAACAATATCTTTTTAAGTAATTGTAATTTTGGAGTTTTTATGGTCAAAATTGATTTTTTGTATAACTTCCCACCTTTTGGTAACATCGGTGCATTTCTGCTTTCAGCGGTTTGTGGGCCTTACATAGACAGATAAACAGATTATATATATATATAATACGACGATGTTGTAATGATGGATTTAGTAAAGGAGGACGACTTTTGGCGAAGATCTTGATAGCTTGGCCGGTGTTGGTATTTTCTTATATGGTTGATGTTGCATTTTCATTACTATGGAAGAGGCAGTCTCGTGGAAAAGCTATTCTTCTTTATTAAACACTGAACATGAAGACACACAGATAGACGGAATCACAACGAAACATAACACAACATAAATACACAAACACTAGCTGCAGCCGACTACATGATGACAAGAAGAGAAGAAGCGCGCGTAACCGTGTGTTCAGAGCTTTTATAGTGGCGGTGAAGGTCGCACGACTCTTTTATAACAGGAGTCGTGATTGGCTGCAAATGAGCGGGAGCAATTAAATTACGATTAAGATTACGCGGTCGTACAATTAGATTAAGATTATAACAGTCAGAGGCGAAAGAACTAGAAAATAATTTCACGGGGTACAGTTAAGGAGAATTAGAAGAAGTCATTATATATATATATATATATATATATATATATATATACGCTTGTTTTTCCTCGAATTTTAATAGTTTGATGTTTAGCATCAGATTGATCAAAGAAATATGTAATTATTTGCTTAAAATAGAGTTGCATTTTAGCTCTTCACTTCGATTATAAAATTTTATTTAAGCATAAAATTTGAACTCTAAATTCTCATGAGTATGTTTCTATTGAGGAATCAAGACATATACAGAGGTCTCGATTATGCATTTTCCATGAAATCTGTTGTAACGAACTTTGATTTTTATATTTTCCCATATCGAAATTAATTTATTTTGTTACATTTGAGAAGAAAACAAATCAAAAAGGAGAAAGAAAGGGAGAGGGGAGGGGGGAGGCATAAACAAAATTGCCTAAAATAAAATATTTTTGCGAAAAATGAATTAAATGAAATTAGGAAAAGGATATTTATTTGAAATCTTTTGACTAATTAATATTTTACACAAATCCTAATAAACAACCTAATCTGATAATAGTAAAAATCTCGAAGAATCTTAAGAAGAGCAGGTAACGTTGCATTTTGAAGCTACACTAGGACTCGAAGTTTAGAACCAAAATCAGTTATCAAGGACGATACCTGAACTGGCACCGCACTCTCCAAACTTCCACACTAAAGTGAGGACCTTGAGCATCGAAAAATTTAATGTCCATTAGCCCCTCTAATGCGATGGTTCTTTATTTGTATCAGGACACGAACTCATGACTCGTCAGAAACAACGTCGTCCATGAGTTCTAGACCATGACAAATTGGCTATCGAGGTCACAGAAGAGCAGGAACCTATGAGCCAAAGTAAATAAAAAGTGAAATCTGTAGAGGAATCCTAAAAATTTATGTATTAAATTTAGCTAATTTTTAATATACTCCCCGCTAAGATAATATTTTCGAAACTTATTGGTTGAGATGTTATCGAAACTAAAATAAGTTGATTAAATAGGATATTTTAGCTAAGTAGATGAAATTTTTTTTAAAGTTTAAAATTTTTCTTCGAATTAATTTTGATTCGTTTTTAAATACTAGGTTGTGGCAACGGTAAGTACCTTGACATCAACCCAGACTTGATGAAGATTGGGACAGACCGCTGTGCTGCCCTGACGGCCGCTGCCCGAGCCAAGAACTTCGAGGTTCTCACGAGTGACAACTTGCACATGCCTTTTCGAGACGAAACATTTGATGCTTTGCTGTCCATAGCAGTCATCCATCACTTCGCAACCACTGACCGACGAGTGGCCGCCATCAAAGAACTGACCAGGGTCCTTAGAATAGGAGGAAAAGTGCTCATAACCGTTTGGGCAATGGAACAGAGACATAGAAAGGTGTGAATAAATGCTAAGATATTTAAAAATATATGAAAATTTCTTAGAACTTTATAATCGTCTTGTATTGTGAAGAAGAAAAAGGAGACTGTTATTCGCATTTTTTAGTTTGAATTTTAACTTTAATTCTATTTTTTAAAAGTGTTATGTATTAAGTTTTTTAGTGCAAAATTAATTCGTAGTCTTTAAAAAATTCAACAATGAAAAATATTTTAAAATTTTGTCTTTTAATTGTTTTAAGCATCTTGAATCTACTTCTCTGTATACATTAATAATTCTCTTAAAATATAGTTTAAATGAGAATTTCAACTATCTTATAATAATATTAAATGCAATTGTTTTTAATGCGGATAGTTACACACACACGTATATATATATATAGTATGAATAACAGGACAGTCTGAGGCATATGTTTCTCATGGCCAAATAAAAGTAGACAATTGATTAACTTGATAACTCTAATGTTCACCTTAGAAAAATATTTAAAAATTGATTTTTGTGATATGATGTTTAGATTTATATATATATATATATCTTCATTTCTTAACTGTTTTATTTTGTACCGAAGAAACATAAAAAGATAGGAAGAAAAGACACAAGTCCTAGATTAATCCCATCTCCCAAAAATAAAAATGAGCATTGTGTCTCTCCCTCTTCCACCCTCTCTCTTTCTCTCTCTCTCTATATATATGTGTGTGTGTGTTAACACATGTAACATTCCCTTCTTTCATTATATATAGCATATGTCTCTGCAAATTAGCTAGGTAATCTGCATATTAACTTGAGTGATCCGCTAAAGTGCGGAAAATCGTTTCGTTTCTCAAATTACCTAGGTATTTGAGTAACTAGATAGAGAGAAACAAACTTTTCACTTTTAAAGGTGCACAAATGGCTAATGTGAAAAATACCTAGCTAAAATGCGAAAACTCTTGCGTGTGATTTCACACTTTTACTAAGTAATCTGCACATTAACGACACTTTCGAGCTTTTAACTTAACATATACATATGTGTGTGTGGATTATATTTTTAATATTTTCTTTGTTTTAACTGCAATTTTTTCAGTAAAAAAAAACAGTTAAATTTAGAATACATTAAGAAATTGTTTGATACAATATTAACTGCAGTGCAATAGATTGGATTTCATTTTCAAAATTGCATTGCATCGCTATAATACACAGATACAGATTCGGAGGGGTTGCATTTTGCTTGAAAATTTTTTTTTAATTAATCAACCAACATGGATGCGAGTTTTCGATAAAAAGTCATCCCTTTAACAGCGATACAACAATCTCCAAGGAGAATCAAATTAATGCTCCACAAAATTTTATTGAAACCATGCCACAGTGAATTTTTTGTGTAATTAATTTTCAATGGTATTTGTAGAAATGATTTCATTCTCTGACGAATTTGGTAAGATTAAATTTGTTTTTTCGCTTTTTGTTTTCTGTATAATATTATGTCCATCAATATATTAGATGTAATAAAACTTATTTTTCATAACAATAACATTATTACTTTAAGAGGAAAAATACCAAAAAAAAGCATTTTAATAAGCATAAATTGAAAATATCTATTCAAAAATTAGCTTTTGAAGGTTGTAACTATAACCGTATTCACACACAATAGATTTCTATCTATTAGTTTAATAAGAACGCCTTTTTCCTTGTTTTATTTCATTTCATTCTTCATTTCTCTATGTTTTTCGAGTTTTACCTTCTTTGCTATGAAGTACTGGATATTACTTAACAAATCTTACATTTGAAAATAAATAGCGAATAACGCTGCTAAGGTTTCAACGATTGATAGTGAAGTTCGAAATATTGGAAATCTGCTAAGAAATTCCCAGAAATTTTATTTTGTTTTTTATAGAATAAGTACCAATGAAAAAATAAGCTAAACTTTGCGAATTCCTATTTGCAATATTGTTCAGAGGTATTGCTATAGTCTCTTATATAATTGTATACTTGTATGAAACATCTCGTATATTAACCTCAATTATGAAAGATAAATATCAATTAATTGACAAATAAAGTAAAAAAGCGAATGAAAGCTTCAAAAGCAGATAAAAAAACGGAAGTTAGAATACAAGTTCAATATTTAATCCTGTTGGCAAATCAGGAGACGGGGTCTCAGGGGGTGTTAACTTTGTCTCGAGTGCTGAAAATATAAATAGTTTTCAAATAGATATAATTCTTTTAAATTAAATTTAAATAATTTTGTAACACTCTAGGCCTATTCTCGGATTCGGCTAGAGGTGTGGGAGGAAGTGAAGGACGAATCGTCATAATAATTTTCAACTATTTATATTAAGCACACTAATTATCAACAGACACAATTCAAGTATTCAAATAAAATGAGTTCAAATAAAAAGTAGAGGGAATTTTGCTACGAGAGGCACGAATTCTGAGAAGACCTATTATATGGATCCACCATTTATATGGATCAATCCACTACTCTAATATTTGATTTGCAATGTAGCTATATGACTAATCGTCACTTAAATATCTTTAACTATTTAAAGCTCGAAACGTGCTATTAATATAACTAATACCTCATCGGTAATTATCTTTCCTTATCGTCACCTTCTCTAGTATTTCAATCTCCAGGCAACTCTGTCTATTCATCTATTTTCCTCTATCTAACTCACTAACTAGAAACCTATACTATATATAACTGACCTAATCTGCATATCATGGTTTCTTCTTCTGAAAGGGTTGGTTATGATTGATACACCCACGAGGATTAGTTGAAGGACGCGTATAGATCCATCATAATTTGAATCTTTTATACGTTTCTTATAAAGTATGGAGGCTTCAAAAAATTTAAAATGTTTAAAATATAATCATAGTTTTAAAAATTATAAGCTTATGAAAATAAACATTTCTGTAAGAGATATTAATTAAGTCTTATGTTGCGCTTGATATTTTCTAAAATAGGATCTCTAATTACTAGTAATTAGGTGATTTATAAAGTTTATTGTGTTCTTATTATACTGTAGTTATTTTTATGAATTAAATAATAAATTATATATTTTTTTAAAAATAAAAAAAAATTACATAAATTTTTTTTTTAAATATTAATGTTTTTTAAATACAGGTAAGCCTCCTTTAACGCGGTACTTATGCAACGTGATTTCGCTGCAACGCGTTTCAGATATTGAGTATTTTTTTCCATAACGCGGTTTAAATTTTCCTACAACGTGTTTGTTGTTACATATTCTATTACGCTTCAAATAAAAAAATTACCTAAAGTGGTATCACTGTAGATTTTTTTCAACACTGGTAACCCTTTGTCGTAGCCTATCGCTACCTCTAAGATTCTCAACTCCCCTTCTGGTATTACCCGAATCCGAACGTGTTGAATGGTTAATGAATTCAGTAGTCATCTTAACAAATCAATCTTATTTATTAATTTTTCTTAATTAAAGAGATTACACAAATACTATTCAATTTTAAGAACAATAAAACACAGTGGAGAATGAGAAGGGTTCAATAATCGTGAACGACGGAATCCGATCTGAATCTACGAAAGATCGACGCGTACCAATTACAGCTACACACTTATACTTAATTGAAATCTATAACTAACCTGATTTCTTATGCTATGGCAGGTTCGTCTAGTTGGTTCTTTAAGATCTTGATTGGGTCAACTTGAAGTAGGATTCCTTCTTTAAGAGGCGACTTATTTCTTAGCTATTCCCGAAGTTCTTCTACGAACTAATTTTATCCACGACTGTGCGTTGGATTCTATTCACAACATCTACGTTTACACTTGAAAACACTTTCTCATTTCATTTCATTCTCTATTCTAACTCGTTAAACCTGAACTTATATAAAATATCGCATTTGCATAAATCACGCTTTGGCTCCGGTGGAGATTGGTTGAAATAAATAAAACATTAAAGAATATATGAGAAGGTAGTGAAACGCGTAAGAACCCGTCACACCTTGACTGCTCGAATTATCGAAAAAAAAATCAATCAGGTAAACTACGCATTTAACAATTCACTTTTTTTTGTTAATATCTACATGTCACTTGTGATTTGCCTTACGTGGTGTTCATATCTCCTACAACGCGATTTCTTATAACGCGGCTTTTTTGAGGAACGTATCTACCGCGTTGTACGAGGCTTACCTGTATTTTGAAATTTAAAAGACATATAACACTAAAATCAGATTGTCACAGGACTCTATTTGGATTTTTCCAACTAACAATTCTTTTGGGGGGAAATGTGTCTTTAAAATTTAATTTATTGAAAACCTTCTTCGAAGAAGATGTGAGTACGTAAATTAAGTCTTGTATATAAAGATTAAACTTTCGAGTTAGAGAGAGAGGTTAGACTGTTACGGCTAACAGTGATTGATTAAACGTGGAGTCGTGGATACTTAGTAGCTGAATATTGTAATATTAAAGTTGACGATTTGTCAAATAGAAATCAAGTTAGATTAGGTCGCTAGGACTTTGAAGGTATTACTTAGACGTGAGTGATCTGTTTTTTATAGTCTTCTCGTATCTCGTCTGCCTCTCTATTGTTATTCATATTTAGTATTTGGGAGCGTCTCTTAACTTTGATTAATAAAATTTGTCTTGTTGTTCGTATCGAAAAATAAATTGAAGTTATATTGACTATGGCCAATCTTTAGGGAAGAGATAACTCTTCCCTCACAAGGTAAGGTTTAAAGAGTATGATACATTTTATAATTCTATAAAGTTTTATACATCAATGACTACTATTTTAGAAAATAGCATACGCAACGTAAAAATTACTTAATATTTTTCAGAAATATTTCTTATTTTTATATGCTTATAATTTTTAAAATTATGATTATATTTTAAACATTTTTGTACTTTTTAGCGCGTTTTTCACGTAATGGAACAAAAGCGCTATTAGGACGCAAATTTCGTCTTCGTTCCATATTTTGTCGTATCTTTTTCTCAGCCAATAAGCAACCAATTGACCTCGGGTTTTCGGCATTGGGTCGCATTTGTGCCCCTAGATGAGCCGAATCATATTTAAATTTTCCCATAGTTTTCCCGAATTTTCCTGAATTTCGCTAGTTTATAGCAAAATTTTCTCAAATTTTACCTAGTTTTATGCTTAGACAAGAAGTAAAGTCATCTTGTCCGGGCTTTTGTAGCTTCTGTAAAAAAAAATTTTTTTTTTTTTTTTTTTGCTTTTTTATAGTGCTGATACAGATTTGTGTCATTATTTCTTTTCAGCTCAATAGTAGTACATTTAGAGGAGTGGTACAGTACACACACACTACTTTCTGTTAGTAAAAAGTTCATTAGTTGCATTATTGTAAATTACAACATGTGAAAAACGTGCTAAAATTACTTGGCCATGCCAATGATTGATATCTTGTTTTAAACTTTGTTTTTTCATAAATAATATGTAAAAGATTCGAATTATTTAATTTTAATTTCAAAGAATTATACCTATTTGAAAATTGTTTATAATTTCAGACCCGAGACAAAATTAACACCCCTGAGACCCCATTAGTCTCGTGAATAAATTCTCACATATGCACCGAGTTAAACCAAGAATTGAAATTTAATTTGGCATTTCGCCAGATTTTAGATCGATGCCTTTCTTTTTTTATTTTAAGTAAAACGATGACTTAACATACAGTTGTGTATACGTTACTTTAAAAATGTTTATGGGTTTTAAACGAGTTCAAACAATCCTTTTGTTCCATGAATGTTATAAGAAAATTGTGCAGAAAAATGTTTTCTGTTGCTCCTTTATGTGTTCGGGTTTCAAAAAATCATTTCCAGAAATGTTAAAAAATAGTTGCGGTATATGTAGTTAAATAAAACAGTTGGTGACATTTGGTGTTTGAATTTCATTTTTCCTCCTGAAAATGTGTCGAAAAAGACTTTCTTTCAATTTTATGTTTCTGTAAATTTAACATTAATTTTCCACTTCTGATTTCTTCCTTTTCACTGACAAGCATTTTCTTAGGAAATCAGAGTATTAAATTTTGCTAGTAAGAACATAATTCATAAATAAAAGAATTTTTTTTTAAAAAAAAGAAGAAAATTAGAAAACGCAATCTTTGAATCAATTACAATTTTTGCATTTTAACTCCTATAGCCAGTATTTTTTTTTTTTTTTTTTTTACCGAAAATAATTTAAAAAAAGACACATTTTTCTATCGTGTATAACTAAAAACCATAATTAATAAAATGAGAAAAGTCGAAGAATTTTATTTTAATTTAAAATTTTTTACACCATTCTTTGTCTTACAATTATGAAACATAAAAACTCTTTAATGTTTGATTTTTACAAGTACACTCAGCATGCCATGAAGAATTTTTCATATATTTTAGAAAAATTTTTATGTTAGTACTTTTTTAAACAATTGGGAACTTTGTATATGTTTGTGTGAAGAAATTTGCAGATTATTTGGATTATGCTGAAGAGTAATCTATATAATCAGCAGGCAGTTCTGAATTTGTATCCACAAATTTAGTTCTTATAAATATATATATATATGTATGTATGTATATTTATATATATGTATATTTATATAAATAAATAAAAAAAGATGTTTGAGTTATCCGTAATTTTAAAAGTCGCCGGTCTGAATGCAAGATCATTGCAAAGAGTACAACAGAAATTTTGAAGCTCTAAATCCATTGGCAAAACACTACCACTAGATAATATTACCATAAGAATCAAAAATACTCCCCAAATCAAAGGTGAAAGGCGAACCGGTTGCGACCAGCTTTCAGTAGCCCGTACGATGCGCGGGGAAACTGGTTAAGGCTGTCTTCGGCTAATGTTAAAAAATAGAACCCGAATTTGGTATCTTTTCTAAGGTATAAAAAATGAAAAATTAACATTATATTCTGGCTTAATTGTCCATTAGAAAGCATATTTTACCACACTTCACCTTTTTAACAGAGTTCATCCATTTTTTTCTGGAATAAAATGGGGTTCGCATTTTTTGTCCCCTACACAGTGATGTTAAATGAGCTATCCCTTCATGGGTTAAAATGGGAAGACACTGTAATTTTGAAATTTTAGAAACACTATATTTAAATAGGATGTATGAGGTGATGAGATATATTATCAGCTATAAATTGAGGCATTTTTCTGATTGAAAATGTGCTCCGTGTTTAGTTCTGGTTCTCGTACTTTTGTCGAAGACAGCCTTAAGGTAATAAAACAAAACATCGAATACTTTGTTTCGAAACAATGTCAAGAACTTATTGAAATGCCCAAGTTAAAAATCAATTGTTAAGCAAGAATCTACATCGTAACAATTTTACTTTTCACGTCGTTAATTTATGTCCCAGAAAGTATTATTTGCCGTGTCGTCCCTCTAACAAATAAAATGTAGCATTGATTATCCAAAAAGATCCTTTCATGGAGTAAAAATCAAGCTCCATCTAATTAATGAAAACGTGGAATGTTCTTCAGATATATATATTTTTTTTTTGACATTCAAACCCACTAAGATAAAGTACAATGGAGATGTTTCGTCAAGTAACAAATACTTCTTATCTTACATGGAAAACTGGAAAACATTTATTTTTTCCCCAGAGTTCTTTTACTTTCTCCCGCGATAACAAAGACGATCTCTTTTTCATTTTTCTCTAATAGAATTCCCAACTTATTTGTCTCGATGTCTTAAATTCTCACTGCTTGAATAATGCGTTTGTCGATGAGCTCGAAATCAAACTGGCTGAACTTGCAGCTGTTTTGTTACGAGCTCTACAGAGAACATCCTTCTATAGAGTGCCACAATCCCTTTCACCCAACACTATCTCAGGGGCAGAGAAGGAGTACACAACGGGGATAGTCTGTCCGTCCCATAGCCCTTTGATTTTTCCGATTGATTATAATTTTATGTGATACGTTATTAATAATTTTATTAATTAATACTAATCATTTATTCAATAATTAGTTTTTACTGTTTTTGTTCCCGAAAATTGGACAAATCAAAAGAATATGTTGAGTGACGTATTGGAACATGATACGAGAATGGTGGATTTGACCTCCCCTTGAAAATTCCTAAGTGTGCTCATCGCAAGGAGCAAGCCATAATCATAAAATAGGTCTTAGGTATAGTTTAAGTGCCATGTGCTACAAAACTGCTTTCAATGCTTATCGAGATAAATTTGTAGTTAGTGATCTTCTCAAAAACAGTACGAAATACGTAAAAAAAGTCAAACACAAAGTTGTTCAGCATTTTTAATTTAGTAAAAGAAGACACCTTCCATTAAATAATACTAAAAAGGCGCAAAATGCATGTTTTTTCTTTGGTTTTAACACTAAAATTGAACGCTAGATACAACGAAAGAAAAGAGAAAATGTTCCATTCGTGACGTTCTGATTGGTGTAACATCATTATGAACCGCGTGGAACGTTTCTTGTCAACATCACATGGACGGATGAGGCATACTTTGCGCCTAATACTACGCACTATACATTTCTAGTCTCTGAAACATTGAACACACACTTGAATATTTTCGTGTGTTCTGTACTGCTTTTGAGATAAGAATGCTAACCCCAAATTTATCCTTTAGGTGGCGCTATTAGAAGAATTTTGTGTAGTGCATGTTGACTAACTATACCTAGATCCCACTTTTATGACAATAGCTTTGTCGTTCATAAATGATTGGAGTGACAGCGAACTTTAGTGGGACCACTGTGTAATCACGATAAAAGGCCTTTTATACATGAAGTTTTTAAATATTAATGCATTTTTAAACTGACAAAAATTATAAATGGAATATAAGGATAGTTGTGAACATTTATTGATTTCTGTTTCATTTCTTAGTTATAAATAAAATTTTAAAAAATTTATAAAAAAATCTTATTTTAAACATTTATGATTGTGTCATGAACATCATTGCCCAATTTTTAAGCTCCCTTCCCCTCTAAAGGCATGAGATATTTCGCTGGTTAAATTAGCTTTCTATTCAATTTTTTTGAATTAGTTATTAGTAGGGATTGCAGTACTGGGATACCAAATACCGATATTTTGAGTCCCGGTATTCAGTTTTGTAATACCGGTATTCACAAGTTTAAATACCGTTTTTTTTCGGTATTTACTGGAATTTTTTAAACTGTCTCCACTATATGTGCAGGGATCGTCAACGTAGCTAAATAGTGTGCGTTTTTGTTTTATGTCTCCCTAACGGACGAAATTAATTAGACTGTGAATATAAAGTTGCATCGCACAATGAAATGAAGTGATAAAATATGTGAATCATTTTAGGCGGCGGATCAAAACTATCCTATTGCAGCTCAGAGCGATACTGCACACGCGCAGGATTCGTAGTCTGATATTCGTATATGTGAAAACGAGACTGTAATTGTAAAAAACTAAAAGTGTGTAATATTTCGATATTTTTTTTAATTGGTGCGTTTGTTACTCACACTGTGTTTGTATGGCTTACTTTAGGGTTCAAAATATTCTTCATATTCATTTTATACATACTCATAAATAATAACTGATAATAATGAATAAGAATAACTTTAAAGAACATAAATAAACAATTGATAATATTTCGATTTGGTTTCATTATTTATATGACGAAAAGAATATGGTGGCACATTGTAAAAAATGCTCAAGAGTTAATAAAGCAAATGGATAGAAGAAGTACAAGCAGACTCCGTACACATATAAAAATTAAACATGATACAAATTTGTTAAAGACGAAAGAATCTAATTGTTATAAAGATTTAAATCTAAGCACAGTTTCTACGCCCAAGCCTTCAAGGATTTTAGATTGTTATGAAGGGAAAAAAAAGACTAACTTCAAAGAATAACAAAATTTGTATACTGCTTACATAAACTACTTATGTAATGTGATTTGCACAAGGAATAAAAATGTTTCTAAAAAGAAATAAAATAAAAAGATATAAAAAAAATAAAAGGTTTTGATTATTAAAACATAACACATATAATTTGAGAAAAAAAGTTAAGAAATTAATTTTTTAAAGTCAAAATCTAGTTTCCCAGAATAAGATCTTATTTACATTTTTATATCAGGGACTTTTCCCAGGTTGTTTATAAATAATAATTGTTGGTACAAATCTGATTTTTTATCTTTTTCAGTTTGATTCCCAAGACGTTTTAGTACCATGGCACGAACCAGTGAAAAGCAGCAGCGAAGGTAAGTTAATTATTTCATTATTCAAAGCAGTTGTTATATTATTCATCTTCTAGAATTAATGTGACACCCTTGTCTTTTTTTTGTTTCATGACCTAAATTCTTTTTGGAAAAAACAACTTTAAAAGAGAGCGAATTTCGTCTTCTTTTTATAGCTTTTTAAACATTCGTTGTGAAGTAAGTAGGTGAATATATTCCGCAATCTGTCTTATAACAGCTGGATACAAGTTTTCTTTTTTTAATTTTTTCCCCTTACCTACAAATTCGATTCATTTCAAATGTCAACTATGAATATCAAATCAATCTGAGATTCAAATCATTGGAAAGAGAATAAAAAATTTCAAATTCTCTAAATCTTTTTAGATGGTTGGTGTACTTGAAATTTTTGAGCATTTTTCTAAATTTTCAATACATTTCTGAATAAATTTTTTTACTTAGCTCACACATAAAAAATTAATAATTAACAAATGTATTGATGATTTAATTTACCTTGTAATTCGTCTGCATATTTTATACAAAAATCTATTGAATAATCGAAAACATTCCGAGGATACGCGACTTTTACGTGGTGTTCAATATTCCAATTTTGTCTAATATTTTAATTTGAAGTATCCATAGAATGCGGAAAATTACAGTTACCCCTTCTCCCGCAAATCAGCAAGAGACAGGAATAAAAAAGGCTTAGAGTTGTCCCGAATAGGGATTCCTTTTCGTTTCAGTCACCAAACGCGTGCACGGCGTAGCAGCTGATCGTAAGGTAGGTTAAAATGAACACTCTTGTCAAGGTCAACAAAATTCGACTACATTCTAATTGCGTGCGAAAAGTTCTACAACGTGAAGCATTTTTTTAAAACTACTTTATAAAAATATATATAGTTCTCATTTTTGAAAATTGTGATAGTTAATCTTGACTTGTAATAATTAACCAACAGTTTGTTTTAAAACTCAACGTAAATTTAGGTATTTTGAAAAGTAGTTATATTTTAATAAAAAAGAGAAAAATTGAAGGAATTAAAAAATCAAATTTTATATTAATAAATATTTTTCACTTTCATTATTTCTTTCAACTGCATGTTTTGCCTTTTCAAAGTTATTAATAGAACATAATATTTATTATGTTTTTTTAAATGTATCTTTGTTGAAAGCACTTAGTTTTATTAAAAAGACCAACATCTTTCTAGCTAAAATTTAATTTATTTCACAGTCCACTCGCCTACAATAATCTAATATACTCCGCTTTAGTTTTATTTATAGAATCGGATAAAGACAAGATAATGGAAAGCCTTTCTTGGAAAAAGCTTTTACTTAAATCGATTGAACACTAGATGAAATTGCTAACATTGAATGGATGTTATGCTTACATGGAAATTTTTCTTCTTCATCACCTTTCTGTGCTTCCTGCAATTATATTACTAGTATGATGCTTACAAATAGGAAAGCTTTTACAATTTATATTGCTTAGGATAGCTTTCAGACCTATGTTTAGAATTTTATAAATGGATTATTCTTCAATCTAGAAAAATATTTGTTTTTAAGTAAATTTTTAAATAAAAAAAAGATGTTTGCATGTAGTGAAGACTGACGGTTGAATTAATACTTTTAGTATAACAGAGCGAAAAAAATGTTTCCTTAAATAAAAGAAAATGTTTTCAACAATCATATGCAGTAGTTAGAAACAAGCGGATGTTTACTTTTTCATTTAATCAAAATAAAAATGTATTCGAATGAAAATAAAATAAGTATTTAAAAATCATTTCAATTATTCAAAATGATTCTATTAAAGTCAAAACCAAAATTTAGAAACGCAGTTTTTTAAAAGCACTTCACGAGTATAGCCATGATTAATAATAAACCTACCAGAGCGGTCATGGACCACTTTTAAAATTCTTAAATTCCAAGTTTTCAATTTTCTTGAACTTACTGCACAACTTTTTATCTATAGCATACAGCTACTTAATTTTTAAATATCTACGAGGTGTGACACAAAAAACGAGACTGCTCCAATAAACCCTCGTACTTACAGAATCAGTTCTCCGTGAGAGTATCACCTTCAAAGTAGCTCCCTTCAGCATTCACACATTTCTGCATTCGATGTTGCTATTGCTGGTAAAAATTCTGGACCGAGATTTTCGGAAGTCCCTTTCGGAGATTTTCTGTTGTTGCCTGAACCTCTATAACTGAGGTAAAAGGAGTTCCCTTTGAGCAAGATATAAATGTAAGAAATTTTAAAAAAATCACATGGGCCAAATCAGGTTGTAATGCCGGTCGGTTCCTGCTTCCCTCTGAAACCCCTTGTCTACCCGCAGACCCTGCTAGGTGTGTGGGAGAAACTGAATAATCTCGACAGACATGATTCACACTAACTATTTTATTGTTACCAAAATATCAAGCAGACACAATAACAATCAAATTAAGATAACAGATCAGATAGTAGAGCTCGGAGGTGCGGCTCAATAGCCTGGGATAATAATACAGACCCTCAACTGATTCCACGATAGCTTAAACACGCTTAATATAAATTACGTCGCACACTAATAAGCTAACTTCTATTTAAAATAAGGATCACGATACCTGTACTTTTATGAAGTTGAGTCCTACACCTGAACTTTGAAGGTGATTCTTATCTAGATTTAATCACCGACGATTGATCCACTGTCAGTAAACTTTCATTGATGAATTCCAAATGCACTTAATAATTCCACGATCCTTCACTCTTCAACTAACCAACTAATTCGCCAGCTACTTGCCAACTAACTTGCCAACCCTTTGCTAACTAACTCGCCAACTCCTCAAACTCGCGAATACAGAATTTATATAATATACTTCATTTGCATAATCACGCTTCCTTCACTTGGCGAAAGTTGGTTAAAATAAATATTTTTCTAAGAGTCCTGAAGGGATTAGTAGAATCGCGTCTAGATCCGTCACAAGGTGAATAAGGAGGATACCCCATCATAGTAATGTTTTTGCTGGTCAGAAACTGCTTGACAAATAGGGCCATGTGATCGGATGCATTGTCTTGGTGCAACAACCATCCATCACTCCCCGATTCTGGCCTTCTTTTCATAGTTTTTTTTATGAAGTCTTTTTGGTATTTCAATGTAGCAGTATTGCTTAGGTCTGACCACTGATGTGAGTTGGTACCCACTCATATCACGAATTTTGGCAATGTTTTGGTCTGTAATCGCTGACCTTGGGTACCCAGCAGGTTCATCATCTTCCACATCGATCTTTATCTTTGAAAACCTCTTGGCCTTTCAAACACACGTGCAAGAGACATAGTTTCGTCTCCATAAGCCTCGGCAAATATTTGAAATGATTTCGTGATTGATTTCTTAGTTCACAAGAAACTTGTTGTTGATTCGATATTTTTAGGCCTAATTCAGTTGCCCATGTATGCTCAATAACGTACTACTCCCAAACGGTTCGATTGATTATGGCAAAACTGGCCGCATGGATAGAGGAAGTGTGTGGGATGACATCACCCAAACAATCTATATATATAAAGGAGAAAAGCGACTCACTCACTGACTGACTGACTGACTGACTAATCACGAAATCTCTGGAACTATTCAACCTACATACTTGAAATTTGGTAGACATGTTCATTTGATAGAGTAGACATCAGCTAAGAAAGGATTTTCCGAAATTCGAAACGCAAGGGGCGTTACGGGGGTTAAGGGCTTTAATAATAATTGTTTCCATGTTTAAACTACTTGATGTACAATCTTGAAATTGGGTAAGCGGATTCCTTTCAGAGAGTAGAGATAAGCTACAAAATGAGTTTGCTGAAAATCGATCCCCAAGTGGCGTTGCAGGGGCTTAGGGGGCGTTATAGATAATTATTTCCATTTTTAAACTATTTGACGCACTTTCTTTAAATTTGATATATAGATTCCTTTCGTAGAATAATGATCAGTTACAAAACGGGTTTTGTGAAAACAGACTTCTAAGTGGCGTTGCGGGGGATTAAGGGGCGTAATAAATAAATATATCCGTTTTTAAACTACTTCACCTACCTGCTTGAAAATTGGTAGGTAAGTTTCTTTCCTGGAGTAAATATCCGCTACAAAATGGGTTTTGAGAAAATTGACCCCCAAGGGGTGTTGCGGGGGCGGGGGGTTTAATGGGCGTTATAAATTCCTATTTTTAAGTTATTAGACGTACAGTCTTGAAACTTAGTAAGCAGATTCCTCTCATAGTGTAGAGATACGCTAAAAATGGGTTTCGTGAAAATTGCCCTCAAGTGGCGTTGAGGGGACTTAAGGGGCGTTATAGATAATTATTTCCATTTTTAAACTATTAGACGCACAGTCTTTATATTTATAAATAGATTTCTTTCATAGAGTAGAGATCAGCTATAAGAAGGTTTTGTGAAAAAAGACCTCTAAGTGGCGTTGCAGGGGAATAAGTGGCGTAAATAATATTTTCGTTTGTAAACTATTTGACCTACCTGCTTGAAAATTGGTAGGAATGTTTCTTTCATGGAGTAAATATCCGCTACAAAACGGGTTTGGAGAAAATTGACCCCCAAGGGGTGTTGCGGGGGGTTAAGGGCAGATATAAATAATTATTTCTTTTTTTAAACTATTAGACTCACAGTCTTGAAATTTGGTTAGCAGATTCCTCTCATAGGATAGAAATACACTGCAAAATGTGTTTTGTGAAAATCGACCCCTAGGTTGTGTTGCGGGGGTTCAAGGGGCGTTATTGATAATTTTTTGCATTTTTAATTAATTGGACGCACAGTCTTCAAATTTTGCTAAGCAGATTCCTTTCATAGAGTGCAATTCCCCTACAAAATGGGTTTTGTGAAAATAGACCCAGAAGTGGCGTTGCGGGGGCTCAAGTGGCGTTATAGACAATTATCCCCATTTTTAAACTGTTAGACGTACAGTCTTGAAATTTGATAAGCAGATTCCTTTCGTAAAGTAGAGAACCGCTACAAAATGGGTTTCGCGAATATCAACTACCAAGTTTAATTTCGGGAGATTAAGAGGCGTAATCGATAAATATTTCCATTTTTAAACTACTTGATCATCCTGCTTGAAAATTGGTAGGCATGTTCCTTTCATGAAATAGAGTTCCTCTAACAAAGAGTAAAATGAAAATTGACCCCCAAAGATGTTTGCGAGGGGTCAAGAGGAGTTACAGAAAAAAATTCCTGTTTTTAATTGTTAGACCCATATACTTGAAATTTGTTAAGCATGTTTCTTTTGTTGAATAGGGATCCACTAAGAATAAATTTTAAGCAAATCAAGTTCTGGGGGGTTGCAGGGGGTTACTGGGACGTATTGACAAAAAAAAATTACTTTTTTCGAGCTACAAGGACTATAATAATGAAATTTGGTTTGCATTTTTCTTTTGTTGAATTGAAATCCGCTAAGAGCGGTAATTTTGGAAAACGGCTCTCAACGGGATTACGGGGATATTTATAGTAAAACTTTTGCTTTTTTCTGTTAGATTTAAACTTGAAATTTGGCTTGCATGTTCAATTTACGGAGTAGAGATCCACCGAAAAATTGGTTTTGCGGGAATCCACTTGGTTTTTGAGTTACGAAAGAGCAAGCATCATTCTATGCTTCAATTTTAGAGATTTTTAGAAAATGCAAATTAGATGAGTTCTGCCCTTTTTTTTATCAACAGGTGACAGTTACAGGTATAAGTATATTTTTCAATTCATTCGAATTCTTATTGCTAGGACTTAGATATCAATAATCTGTACATATATATAAGCAGTAAAAATTTATAAAACATCATGAAATACCCAGCGAAGCGGGCGGGTAACAGCTAGTTATTGATAATTCCATTCCTTTTTCAAACTACACACTTAGTCTTTTTTTATGTATGTCGCACCTTGTATCTTTTCTTCTTTGATAATCATATGTATTTTACCGCTATTTAACGTGAGCGGTCTTTTGAATGTTGAAAATGAAGTTTTATAGTTATCTTCATTGAAATATCAAATCTCCAGGGTTGATTTCCAAGAGAATGTCTTCCGATTGTGTCCATGTACAGTTTGTTGTATGCCGGACACATACAAAGCATCGGCTGATGATAATCCTCGAGCCAAAATAAAGATCATTACAAATATTTACGACGTGGTCAGTTCCATTTGTAATGAGAGCTGGAATCAAACTTTGGATAAAAAATAAATTAAAATAGTTAGCTTAGTAGTAATATTTGTATTTTATTATTAGTGTATTATTCCAATACAAATTCCAAAATTTACCTCGAAAATGTGAATTCGAAGAAAAATTGGAGGAATGATTGAATAATATTCATTAATTTTACAAATGCCACACACTGCAATAGCATCTTTGCCATTAGTGCACATGCTCTACAACATTTTTCACCAATAGAATTAAGACTTACTAGAGCAGGGCACACATCCAAATGTTCAGCGGTCATAGGCTGACCAGTGAGAGAGTGAATGAGTGAATATTAACGTCGCACTGTTCAGCTGCACGAGGGCTTTTGGCGATGGACCGCGTAATTTTTAACCATGGTCAAGTGACTCGGACGACAACTGAGCTGGCACCCCCTCTCTTAACTACCATACCGCACCAACGGGAGGACGTTTGAGCTCTCAACTAATTTAACGTGTATCGCTCCCCTACACGGCGGCTCTTCAGTGGTACTGGGACTCGAACTCATGACACTCTAGCCATGATACGATACCTTGACCACTTGGCTACCGCGACCACCCATAGGCTGACCAGAGTCACACAGAGGACAGTCCGGTGAATCGGCGATACCAATTCTGTAGAGATGATATCCCAGATGGTCATGCCCTGTCAAAAGTCTAAAATGAGCTATAGCAGCTTTGCTAGGAGTCTCAGGAACCCAGGACGAGTTCTCGTTCAAAACTGACCAGTTTTTGTTCTTGGACATCTCTGCAACTTCCATTTTAAAATTATAATTAAAGGTAATAGTAAAAAGCCTTAAGGTATCCGACTACTTGCGACAACTTTTTTTAAAAAAAAATGGTGATATGGTGATTTTTTTGTTGCGTTTAGATTTGTTTAGCACATTAAAAAAATGTGCTAAAATTAAGAAAGAAAAAGAAATCATTATTACTAAAATGGGTAAAAATTTACAAAAAATAACATAAATGTAGCCCATTCTACCCCAAAAGTTTATGAGCAAATTTTCAATTTTGATGTGTTGGTATGTTATTCATTTTTGAAATAACCTTCAGGATAAGAGATATTTTAATTTTTACAAAAGCTAGAGCACTTTATCTTAGTTATAAAATGAAATTGCCTTAAAAAAAGGGACATAAGGGACTCAATTTTGTAATAAAGTAGTGATTGATAAATTTGAAGGTTAAAACACTTCTAGTGTTATGCAAAACATACACAAAAAATTTCAGTTAAATATTTTCAAAACTTTTTTAGCAATCGCTGGCCCCTTTTGAACATTTTCAAAAAAAAAACACACATTTCGAGTAAAACGCAATTTAAAGTATGATATCTTGCATAAAGTAATGACATCTGCTTTTACTAAAACACTTGTTTTTGTTCCGGCGAATGGAAAATAAAAAACTTGTTATTTTTATAAAATTAATAAGATGGTCTATAAAATAAAATCATAAAAATGCTCAATTTTTAGCAAAATTCACAATTTTAGGGTAGTCGGATACCTTAAGGAATTAAAGGTTGAAATTCTCGTGGGTATTTGGATCACAAGGGCTCCTTTCTTTGCAAGGAAGTCAACATTCTCATCCCCACCAATGTCATAATGAGCCGGTATCCGCTGAAAAGAAATTTTATGAGGAAAGTCTTTTAAAAAAACGATCTGCATTTTAAAATTCTTTGTAAATTACAGAGATAATTTTGAGATGAAGCTTGTAATGCCGATTTAGAATTAGAAAAGATTACGGCCCTATTGAACTCAGAGTTTCTTAGTGATAGTTGCTTGGTCACTACTACAATAGCCATCTTGCCATCGAAGGCAGTTGTAAAAATACCTAGTGGTAGGTAAAAGCTAAACAATTTACAGAAGACACCGGCTCCAACACCGTGATATCTATCTAGAAGGGAGCCATCTGCAAAATCGTGTAACCCTTCACTTGTTGGGAATCGATTGGGAATATCGAGTTAGGCTCTGAAATATCTGAAATAGACGAAGAAGAAAATTCTGTAGGAGTATGATTTATATATTGGACGCCGATTCCGAGCACAATTCGACACGAATAATGAGGAATATAGGTATGGGTACGAAAAAGAATGAGATAGTTCTCTAGTTCCGACGACGAATGTGAAGAAAAGGAGAACGATCAGAATATTGAAACTTCAATTGATGGAACTGTTTGGGAAATTTTCAAGAAGATTCTGAACCTGGAAAATCCGTGCTCCATATTATTTTTAGAAAAATACCAGGGACAACGAGGTATGCGAAACGCAATGTTATAAAGGACAAAGTAAAAAGTGCGTTTTTTCGATCGAATGTAATCTGTGATAATGAATAATTTTATTCTAATTTGAATAGCGATATTTATATACATTACTGAAGTAAAACATCATTTTTCAATTTTTATTCTTTTTAAAAATGCGTATGCCTAAAATGAAAAAAAAAATAATAAATAACAGTTTTTAATTATTACGTGACAATAATTGTGTGCTGTCGTATTGCCCATGATATATTCTGTATTATTTATAATGAACTAGAAAAGAATGTAACGTTTATTTGAAACGCGTTTACTTGATCGCCATTGGTAGAAATACATATACATAAAATGTCGCTAGGTTTACTGTAAATTGAATATTCATTAATATCTCATTTAGAAACAACGCGGGGGCTTTTGACAACGAAACTTTTAACCTTTTCGACAGAAAAATCTTAGTCTGAGAACAATATCTAAGTTGGTGTCTTTTGATACTTATTAATTGGAAAAAAATAACGTCTGAAAAAGGGATAATAGCCTCTATCTATTATCATAGTCATATCGTACGATTGTGATCAAGGGATAATAGCCTTTGTTACAATATATCTTACAAAACCATTAACTATACTGCACACAAGTTGGTGCCTCATTCTTCAAAATTCCATACCCTTCTAATGTGAGGATTTTGCTCTTCGACGGGCTTAAAATATATCAGCTCTTTTACACGGTAAATCTTTAGTGGTATTAAGACTCGAAACAAAGACACGATAGAAACAACACCATCGTGAACTTGCGACCTGATACTCGGGTACTGTGACCTTATGAATATTAGCTTAGTTCAATGGATAATATTCACATTTTCGAGGTTTATTATACTTAATTAGAATTACGGGATTGAATTAATCTTTCATCTCTTTAAAAAAGTAGTAAATTCAGAACACTGTATTAATGTTGGAGAATTTTTCTTTCTAAAAAAATACATGTCCATTTTCTTTTGTCTTATTCTTTAATATTAGGGAAAAACTAAGCGTCGCGCAAGTCGAGGGGAACTTGTGAAGTAAATATAATGAAGGAAATTTATCAGATCTCTCATATATTTATTCGTACGAAATATTTTATATCGTGGATAAATAATTAAATTCAAGCCTCAACATACGTATGAAAATAAATCAATTGAGTCAAACGTATTAACAGATCGCAGAATCATTGCTTTTAGCTCCTATAAAAATTGTCATACGTCATTTATTGATTCAACTATCTTATTCAATTCCTATTATTTTTCTTTATACTGATCTTTGAAAATATGTAAAATATTTAAATAACATATTATTGATGACTTTTGTATATTAATTGGCAACTCCTCTGTAATGCACTCACCATTTATATGACTTTTTCAATAGGTCACAAAAAGTCGATTTTGCCTTTGGCAGTAACAAGTCTTCACATACCTGTTCTAGAAAGACGCTTATTTGAAGCAAACAATTATATTTTAAGAACCTTTCGCATGAATTAGTAATATAATTTTTTAATTCTAAATACGCATGCACTTTTTAGTGATGGGTTTTCTTATTATAATTTCAATAATTTTAAGTAGATTTAAAACTGTAATTAACACATAATTTTGGAAAAATACATTCATATAATGATGATTTAAATTCTGCACCATAAATTACCGTTATGTTCCTTGAAATAGAGATTTGATCATATGCAATTCACAAACTGTATATTTTAAATGACAAATTCATTTTATTAAAACTAATTTTAAATAATAATCATTAAGTCTAATCTACAAAAATATTTTATTACATATTTAGGTTTGATGGATTAATTTATCAGTAAGCAATAAGAAACTACATTTGTTAATTTGAATGAAATTTTCAAGATACTAATTTTAAAATATGTATCAGCATTGAAACATAGTTGCAAATATGTAAAATAATGAACAGGAGATAACTAACTTAAAATTGTTTATGCCATATACAATAAAAAAAGGCCTTACTTTTTTTGTATAGAAAATATAAAAATTTTGATATAAGTTTGTTTGATATAATATACATTCTCTTAATCTCTCTCTAAAGCAGAATTTTCAAAACTTTTAAAGATCATGCAATGTGTAGAAAACATTTTATTTCAACAAATAACGGGAAAATTCCTTTTTCAATTAGAGTGTGGGACATACTGAACACATTTTACACAGGAAAATTCATAATATTAAAAAAAAGCTATCGTAAAATATTAAAACATGTTGAAAATATTTTCTATCTGAAGAAGAATTCCGAGAATGGGATTATGTATTTTTTAAATTTCAGAACAAGATAGCCTCAAAGAATTTTTATACTTTATTGAATACATGACGGAGAAAATACAGATCTCCTTGAAGTAAGGGATGAAAATATATTTTTCATGACATGAGACATATCAAAAGAAATATGTCAAAAAGAAAATGTTTTTGAAAAATATTGCACAATTTAACAACTGCTATTTCATATTTGAAGATAAAGTCGAACTTTTTTGCTTTTTATATGTACTCAATGGGCAAAGAAACATTTTTGTTATTGCTATGGTTTGGGTTAAATCGGTTCTAACCATGGTTTAACAAAAATATTTAATCTTTCTATGTGTTTGCTATTATTTTATGTGTTTAATAATATCAATCTGGGGTATATATATTACCATTAAAGCTTGAAATCCGGTATTTCATAGAATAACTAGGTATTCCATGGTCTGGAAAGGTCAGCTAAAATATGTAAAATTATTGAATCCTATGCTTTAACTAGGTATTCTATAGAATAACGATTACTTGATCGTTAAAATATGAAATACGGCCCACGAAAGTCTTTTTTGAACCAGTTCTAGCTGCGTTTAGTCAATTTTGAAACTCAATCCAAAGTGGCATCACAAGAGTCCCTGCTCTAATAAATAGTGAAAAGTAAAATAAAGGTATTTCATAAAATTTTAATTAATACTCTCACATTTTTGTTTGAAAAAGTTAACACTATTTTTTTATAAAACAACAGTTTTTCTTCGCAAAGGGTTTTTTTTTTTTGATAATATTTAAATATAACTATTTCTGCAACATATTATTTATTTTTCCTTTCTGTTTAACTAAGGTTAGCAATATAAGCATTAATAAATTATATCATTTGCTTTTCCGTATTATTTATAAATTAAGCATCTCCTCGATAGGGATCAAATACATTTTTCGAGACATTTTAACTATTATGATCAATTAATTTGTAAAATAACCTTAAAACTGTTTATTTTTCCCTTTATTAACGGTCAATCATTAGTTATTTCATAAAATAACTAGGTAAAGTCTGAAAATATTTTCATCTGTTATATACTTTAACTGAATTATACATTTTAACGGTAACATGTATATAATAATAATCTGGAAGTATTTTGTAATCGGTGGTTGTAGAAAATTGATCTCAATATGATAAAATTATATTAATCTAAATTTATATTCATAATTTTGTCATCTGCACATTTTATTTCACATGGTTAACTGTTGCTTTTAGATATATCCATTTTTAAATCAATGGAGTATTGAACACAATTTAACAAGGTTGCAAAATGAACGAGAAGTATATGGTCTTAAGCTCAGATTATGTCTTCTTTAAATATTCTCTGTGTATATATATATAAATTATTCTTCTTTAAAAATAATTACAGCCGGACCTGTATTTAACGAATTCGTTAAATAAAGATTCATACTTCAATATACTTTTTAAACCACATTAAACAAATTTTAATACATAAACACTACATATTAATAAAATAATAATTATTCACGCACCTTTTTTTCGTAAATTAATGTGTACTTATTTTATATATATCCATCAAAAAGGAATCTACAAGGAAAAAAACATTGTACAGAAATACATTGTACTTCCAACTTTAAAAAATTAATGAATTTAATGATATTTTCTTATTTTAAGCTTACAAGTAGTTTTTTTTCTTTTTATAATCGGTAATTTTAAGCCTATATTACCGCATGCGTTCTTAAATTTAAATTCTGAAAAAGTCTGCTAATTTTGTTTGAGTTTTTTTTTGTTTGAAAAAATGTCTTCTCACGTAATGCGCCTCGTATCTTTGTAATGCAATTATAAACCACCTAAGAGAATTTGGTCCATGCTGTAATCCGCGTCGAATTGTTTTAAATGGTTTTCTAATTTTATCACTCGAAGGTCTAGAAATTTTTTAGAAATAGGGAGAAATATCGAATGACGCAAGAAAAAAAAATTCAATAAATAGAAAATGCACTTCGTTATTTGGAAGTTATTTTACGAAGAAAATCGTAAGATGTACTTGGTTCCAGAAAAAATTCGTAGTATAGAGGTTTGCAAAATAAAGTCCGATTGTATTTTAATTTTTTCTACCTTTCCCCTAGTCTCACACGCATTAGTTTTTTAATATTAAAACATATTTAAATATCAAAGACTGAAAGAAATTCTTGCTTTTTGTCTAATTTGTCTCGTTTTCATAAATCAAGCAATAAATTTATTTTGATGCTTTCTTCAACTATTCTTTTTATTTTTTCTCAAACAGTGAAGCACGCCCCTCTAAGGGGGGGGGGTCGTGATAACTCTACGAGGGGGCGGGAGCATATTGAAAAGTCGAAAACAAAAGATTATTTTTAAAAAATATAGTTTTACTAAAAGTAAACAAACGAAATACATTCTGACATAACAAAAAATAAAATACACATTTACACTGATATAATACACTTATAAATGTATCAGTACTGCACAATCTATATTATAATTAATTTAACAATACTGAGAACAACATTAATAATTACCAGTGACCCGATGGATTTGTCATTTGTGTATAAAATTATATACAAAAACTAACACATATCTTGATGATTTGTACTGTTTATAATTAATCACTCAACTGCCACTTAAACGTATTTGATTCGGTCCCCCCAATGTTACCGTTTTCCCCTAAGGCCCACCTTTTTGACTAGCTTCACTAATTTAGGATCCATAATTCATCAGCAGCAAGTTTCTTATTGACATGCTAAGTAAAAAAAAATTATATTGTATATTATAGCAATACAGAACTCATTTTTTAAAATTTTGATTCAATATGCAATGGTTTTGTGATTACTTTTTGTAATTTTCTGTGATTTTTCTCAGAGTTTTATTTGCTTATACATAATAACTCCAGTAACTTATCTCTACATACAAATAATATTGTAAGTAAATGATTATAAAATGTCGCAGTTACTTATGTAATAGCTCCAGTTATCTATGAAGGTTTTTTTTTTATTTTAAAAAAAAACCATAGTCCACGAAGTTATTTACAAATATTGCTGGTTCTCCAGTCATTAAGCTACAATAGCTCTGGCTCAGAAACGGGGCAATCAGCGACAATAAAGTTGAGTCGCTGAATTGCTTAAACTTGCCTTATGACCAGGTTATCCCACCAATGGATGATTTTTTTCTTCTCCAATGGAATTGGCAAGTTCTAGGATGACAATGCTAAAATCCACCAGTCCCAAATTTTCCAGAAATGGTTCAGGGAACACGAGGACTCGTTTTCCGACATGATTTAGTCACCAAAAAAGCCCAAGTTTTTACTCAAACGAAAATCTTTCGTATAGACAGGAACAGTGGTTTCAGAGTAATTCGTATCTTACTTTGTCAGTTTAGTATCTCGGTAAATATTGCTTTAAATCTAGACAACAATGCTGTACAACAATATCAGGCCGAATGTCTCTTTAATCCGAGTGAAAGAGGCTCCAGCCAGTTACGAGGCGTGTCCGGAAACTAAAAACCTTTTTGTTCTACTGCAACTACAGTAGTAATCGGGATTCAACCCTTGCGCACACGTGTCTCTGGTTTATTGACAATATTGTGACATCATTGTGTTGTTTTTACACATGTTCAAATGCTTAAGACGATTGCCAATCGTGCCGACTATGAAAGACTCTCCGTAATTCGTTTTTTAAACGCAAGAAATGTTAAACCAATTGAATTCATCGTCAACTTGTAGAGGTGTATGATGAAAAATGCAAGTGATTGAATGGTGAGAAAGTGGATTCGGTGATGATGAGTGTACCAATTTTCATGACGAAGTCCGGAGTGGGCGGCCTCCTGTTGTTAATGATGGTTTGGTTGAAAAATTGCATGAGAAAATTTGTGAAAACAGATGGTTCACAACAAGATTGCCTTGTGATGAGTTTCTACAAATAGCTGTTCATCAATAGCTCTCTTCACTGATGGCACTTTCCTGTAAAAAGGGTATAGACAAGTTGATTTCTTGATATGTGACAAATGTCAGAACAATGGTGGAAAATATGTAGAAAAATAGTTTCCGACATGCTCTTTCATTTAAAAATAAATTTTGTTTTGAAAAAAAGATTTTTTATGCGAGTTTTTCTAAGCGGTGCTTAGTTTCTGTACAAGCCTCGTAATAAGGTGCACAACTTTTGGGTACACTTGCTGTATAAAGGAGTATTTATACGTATATGTGTATTAAAAAAATTAAATCCTTGCAAATGAAAATCGCAGATGCAATCTTTTTGAAATAGTTAAGAATATTCATTTTTAATATAATTATGTCTTATTTAGATTCTATCGTATCCCTTTTTCTAGAAACTAGAAAATCATTCTGGAAATTTGTCATTATTGGGGGAAAAGTTATATAGAACTTCACAAAATTTTTTCATTAGATCTTGCTGCAATAATAATTTTCCACTTGTTTTCAAATTCAACATTCTAAGAAATAAAACCAATACTCTTTTTTTTCTTCAAAAGTTCACTTTTACTAGAAAAAAAACTAAATAAATAAAAGTCCGATCCAAATAATTCAAAGCAAAATGAAACTGAATTGAATCTCTTTTCAATATCAATAAACAATTCTCTATCTCGAAATATTTTATTTATAACACTTTCTGTATACCAATATAAGATATATTCTTATGTAATTTTATTTTTCTGTTGTGAAAGCCAAATTTCCGAAGATATGAAATGGTTATTATTTTCCTTATAGGATTTCATTCATATTAGTTTTGATTCTAAAATGTATTTTGATTTAAAAAAAAGTGCGTAAAAAAATAAAGACTCGTCATACATGTCCTACAAAAGCAATATTAAAAAAGATCTTAAAGTTTTTGGAGCATACTGTTTTATATCATAAGCTACTACATGTTATGAAATTTTACGAATACCGGAAAGTTTTTCTTATCGCTTAGAAATTCCTACAAGTAAAGATAAACAAATTTTTGAAATAACATTTCTCAATTTTACGCTCTTCTCGACGGTATTTTTTTAAAAAAATATACGCTGGTGATTTTTTAGAGGAAAATTTTCTTCATCTGCTTTTATATTTATAAGGCAAAAATAGCGATTATTGTAAAAGTAACTCAAAAAAATTCGACGAGGGAAAGCTTTTGCGAATTCTGTTTTTAATAAATACATATTATTTTAATTAAAAAAATAATGTAGGGATCTAATAGACAGATGTTTAAAAACACCTGCAACTAAGCAAAATTATTAATAAAAGTTATAACGGAATTTTGCGGGATATCAAACCACGAGTTTAAGAATATTTTGAAACGAAATTTAATATGTGAAAGATAGAATTTCTGTATGTAAGCAACACATAGAAAAGTAACAGATAAATAAATAAAAAAACGAGAGTTACATCCAACCTGAAATATGTAGAATGTACCACGTTAGTGGAAATAGCATTAACGAATATTGTATGAAACGTATTGTACTAGTATGCTTACTGGAGCATTTTATTCAAGATGAAGCTTATTTTTAACACGCTTTTTTAAGTTTCACTTGCATGCAACGGAATCTTTGAACTCGATCTTTACCCACTTTAAAAGGTCGGATTAATTCGAAATTTTGCACACTTGTCCAGGACCGATGACAAACAATAATTTCATAATTTTGTTCCATTGTCCTTAACAGGATCGTCTGGAATAACGATAATCAGATTTGGCGACAATTCCATATACCACTTCCAGATTTGGCGACTTATTGCACATACCATTTTCAAATTTGGCGACTAATTCCATATACCATTTTCAGATTTAGCGACTAATTCCATATACCATTTCCAGATTTAGCGACTAATTCCAGATTTAGCGACTGAAAGAAAAAGGTGTAACCCTAAAAGCGAGTGTTTTTAATTTGAAGCTAATGATATGCAAGTGTAAAATACACTTGTGGTTAAACAAATAAAACAATAAAAAATGTGCTTTATGTGAGAAAGTGGAGGGTGGGTATGTGTTTGCAATTTCTTATCACAGTATAAACGTTTTTCTGAAAATGAAAATTAAAAAAAGGCTCGTGCATGTGAAAAAATATAATTTATGTTCTAATGGCTAAATAGTTTTTATTTTTATAAAGCAATACGTTTAGAAGTGATGATACGAATTAACATTATAATAATACAGTAAAACGTCGTTTATCCGAATCAATTGGGACCGGACACCGTTCGGATACGCGATTGTTCGGATAAACGAAAACAGAATGCGATTCATACAGTATATGATACTGGACACTATACAAATATTGAAAATCATCACATGCGGGAAACGTGCTTGAAGAAAAATAAATTAACATATAAATATTTCTAAAATTTATACATCGGTATTATAAACGATCATATGTCATTCGAAGGTACAATCGAAGTACCTAAAAAATATCATTACTATAGTTGAATTTAAAATGTTTTAGTTTTTCAAAGTTTTTAAAAAATCATTTCCAAATTATTCTTAATTTCTTTTATCAAATTCTGAAATTATTTCAATTCTTCCTTCTTCATTTTGTTATCTTTAAGATCTATTATTTTTTTTTTAAAAGCTGTTTTTTTTTTAATTTTAAATTTTTATTTTATGTTGAATCACAGCCCAGTATGAAACACATACACTATTTTCCAAAGGTATCGTTAATTATTTTTTACACAAGTGATAAAATGATCTCCAAATGATATATAATTACATATTTGAATGTATACCAACTAAACTGCAAACTATAAGCGTAAGAAAGATCACCGAATATAAATCAACCAAATCCATTTCTTATTGTATTGAAAAAAACGTAGATTTTTTTTTTATGCATTAAAATTCCGAAAAGATTAAGAAAAAAAAAATCCCGTGGAATTTCATTTAATTAAAGATAGGAAAGCAATCGATCAATGCGATCCGAGAATTATTCGTTGCCAGAAATTCCAATTTGAATTCCTCAGAGATGAAATCAATAAGGTATGAATGGTGAGACATAAGCAGAATTAATTAGCACTTACGTCTCACGTGGTTATTAAGTCTGTATTCATATTGGATCTTGAAAAGTCTATTAGTCTGCCATATTTGTCACACACTATATAGCATTCTCATATTCCCTGTTTTAACTCGTTAATGAAGATTTAATATGTATATATTAATACAATCTACTACCAGAGACATACAGTGATGAACCTTTTGAAAAAAAAACTTTATTTATTTATAGATATTAATTTAAAACTACCAAAAAAACTATCTTTGCTTAATATTGATGAACATGATGAAATTTAGAAAAAATTTTAGACTGATGAAATTTCAAACGTTTTACTTTATTTGATGTAAAATTCGTGTGAATGTTACGTATACTGATTTTTTTTTACTTTCTTAAACTTTAAAAATATTCATTTAAATAGTTAATTTTTGACTTGTTTCAGCTAAAAGTAATTTTGGTTGAAGTCATTTTTTCAAAAAGAATGCATGGATGTATTGTGTTCTGTCATTTATTCAATTATCTAAAAAACTTTATCGAAACTTATCTGTCTATTAAAGTGGCAAGGATTTTCAGACTTAAATGTTAAGATTTGTTGTTGTTGTTAATGGCTCCTGCCTGACGTAGTCAGAGCAAGACTCAAGAAATTCATCTTGGCAAAGGGCTAGATTGTACGCATGTCGTTAACCGTAGCTTTGAGCGCCAAGGTTGAGATTTGAATGCATGCATGTTGAAGCAATTTACTCTGCACAGAAGAATAATCGTATAAATACTTTAAAAAAAGTAGAAATGATTGTTAATATACGTTTCAGTCCATGTTTTAAAATTATAATGGTAAAGATATACCTAATTAATTCAGAACTTAACAATTTTTGGAATTTTTACTTGGATTCTGATGATGACGCATTTATTTTTATTTATAGCTCATTATAGTTTAAAACTATTTATGAAAATTTCGTCATTTCCAATAGGCTCAATTCATGACGGTCACATCATAAAGACAAAAGAGCAAAATTTTATTTTATTCATGTACTTTAAAATAAAATGCATTTTACCTACCTATGTGCATTATTATTGTTGACAAATTTGTATTTTTTACGAGAAAGTTTCTAAAAAGACCAAAAGTGGACAACAACGAAGCGCATGAATTGATTAACTGGAAATACATGATTGCTTTTATCGTGTGACTATGACGTCACATGAGATTTTGAACTGATTGGCTAAAAACACGTGATTATCATTATCATGTGACTATGGCATCACTTGACTTGAGCCCATTAGACGTAATTTTCTCATTATTGTGTGTGATCAAGACCACAATTCTATCTATTACATATTTTAATTATTTTCATGAATTAAATATATGTATTATTTTTCCAAAATAATTGTATTTTTATAACAATTGCAGACCGTGGTTCATCAGTAGAACGTGAATTAACCAGCACCACAACAAGTGATGACGACGTTCTGGTTTACCATGCCTATTCGCACATTTCTGACAGCGAAAGTCATCAGCATTCGGCGGCTGTAAACAGAAAGAGGCAAAAATACAGAAATGGTCGTGGTCGATACAGAAGTGCAGATAGCGCAATGCACTGCAGAAGGGCTAATGCAACGAGTAGCCAGAGCAGTTCTGAGCTGTCCAGTCCGAATGAAACGTGCTACAGTTTCGTCAGAAGAGCCTTTCAGAAACTTTCCAACTCTACAGCCAGTGGTTCACCGTATGATACGTTTGCTAAGAAATCGCCTCCAACGCCATATTTTTACAGATCTTGCCGTAAGCCATGCGTGTCGGAGAGTATGGAATTTGGAAAGTATAACAAAGATTCTGCTCCTGGATCTCCAAAATTCTGTCATCAGGTAAATAGCATAAATTTTAAACAAATAAATATTAGCCTTAGTAATTTTTCTTTTCAAAATACTTTAATTATAAAGAATAAATTTTAATTTGAGAGAAGAAAAGGGAAATCTAGTGAGTTGTTGATAATGGCTTCCTCATCTTCTTAATAGCATTCTCGACTAACATCATATCTCAGCGACAAATAACGCCTACGAACTTTACAATGCATATTTGAAGTAAACTTGATTTGATGTTCATAGTCACGCTACTAGTGTGACACCTATACGCCTAGTGAAAAATTTGGATGAACATCTTCCAGATGTATAAACACGTCTAACGAATTTCGTTTATCTGACACAACTCCTTGGTGTTGGGATTTCTTTCCCATCGGTGTATTTTTAAAATATACATTGATAAAATCAACCTTGCAAGAAAAAATTAATAAAATAATTATAATTAAATTAATAATTAAATTAATAAAATATATATTTATAATTAAATTGACAAAAAATATATTTATAATTAAATTGACAAAAAATATATTTATAATTAAGTTAATAAAATATATATATTTATAATTAAATTAATAAAAATATTTTTAAAACAAATATGCATTTATAATCTCATAATGATGATTATAACAAGATTTACTCCTCTCTCTCTTAAACAGTATTAAAAAAAAGGGAATAAACAAGTGAAAATGTCAGTAGTTTTCAAATCAAGAACTTCAATACAGGAAATTTCTTGTGTTATATTGAAGCACAATGCCAGCAAATGCGTCTAATTATAATTTAAAAGTTTAAAATAAAAGTTTCTGACGAGCTGTAACGGTGGATAATGAAAACTGTTTTAAAAATTATATCAAACATCTATGTGTTAAATTACTGATGAATAATTTTTTGTTACCTGACTATACACCTTTTCATCTAATCAAGAGCAAAACTACTATATTCTTATTTAAGAGCAACTTTTTTTTATATTTTGAACTTGCGCGTCTGTAAATACAATTTCCTTGTAAATGATTTCGTACAAAATGAAAGTAAAAGGGCTACTTTATTCCTTTCGACTTATTGTAAGGATATTAATCGAATTTTGTGTAACAAAAAATTTTTGATCCTTTCAAATAAATTTTAATAAAAATTCTCCTCTCGAAAAAAAAAGCACTTTATATCACATTAATTTCAAATATAATAAATTCATAATGAATAGTTTTTATATGAGAAAAAATTCAGAAACATACTAGACTCCGGAATTTTCTTCCATAGGGGTTTTCTGTACCAATTTCGTTTTAAAATAAATTATAGTTTGAAAAAAACTAAAAAACACGCTTTTTTACTGAATCGAACTAAAAAGTAAAAAAATAATTCTTAATAAAGAATAAAATGACTAACGAGAAAATGAATGTCATTGTGGTAAAAGCGCGGGGTGCTTTGTACTACATTTTTACACTAATTCAGTTTTTCAGAATAGAAGTTATAAATTGCAACAATTGATACATTTATAGAACACCCCACGCTTTTACCCCAATGACATTCATTTTCTCGTTAATCATTTTATTCTTTATTAAGAATTATTTTTTTACTTTTTAGTTCGATTCAGTATAAAAGCGTGTTTTTTTAGTTTTTTTTTTCAAAACTATAATTTATTTTTCATTTATTTAGTTCGAACTACAATAAAAGCGTGTTTTTTAGTTTTTTAAACTATCATTTATTCATTGTTAAATTTATCCTTGGGTTTGATATTTGAAGCTGGAATTACGTGGCTGTAAAATTAGTCTTGCTCTTCAATGGATATTAATTAACGGGTCTGAAGTGTATTTATTCTCTGCGTTTACGAGGCCTCGGATGAGTCCCGTATCGTTATATTAGATTCCGTCTCTTTTGAAAAGGTCAAACAAATAAAAGTGTGTAAAGATGAAAAAGTTCGAATTAAAAAAATTTTTAATGCACCATGTTTTTTTACGGACTAAAAATTATAAAATTCCTACTTTTTGGATTTTGTTTCCTTTTTTCACATTTTCATGCATTGTCATCCACGTCCGAGCTATGGTCCAAATTTCAAGCCTCTAGCTCTTCGGAGAGTCACACAGTTTAAAATCAATTACAAAATTCCACCCGGACAGACATTAAAGAAAGCGATTTAATAAATACATGGTAATATTAAATGTCAATCATTTTTTTCACCTTTTAAACATGTTCCTTTCATGTTAATTCGTATCATCATTTCTAAACGTATTGCTTTATAAAAATAAAAAATATTTAGCGTTTAGAACGCAAATTATTTTTTTTCCACATGCACGAGCCTTTTTTTTAATTTTCATTTTCAGAAAAATGTTTACTAAGAAATTGCTAACGGTAAATGTCCTTGTACGGTAAGATATTGCTAACACACACCCACCCTCCACTTTCTCAGGTACAGAACACTTTTTTTTGTTTGTCTTACTTCTATTAACCGCAAGTTTATTTTATACTCGCATATATATAATTAGCTTTAAATTCAAAACATTCGTCTTAGGGTTACACCTTATTCTTTTAGTTGCCAAATCTGGAAATGATGTATGAAATTAGTCGCCAAATCTGAAAAAGGTATATGGAATTAGTCACCAAATTTGAAAATGGTACATGCAATAAGTCGCCAAATCTGGAAAAGATATATGGAATTGTCGCCAAATCTGATTATCCTTATTCCTGACGATCCTGAAAAGGACAATGGAACAAAATTATGAAATTATTGTATTGTCATCGGTCCTTGATAAGTGTGCGAAATTTCGAATGAATCCGATCTTTTTAAGTAGGTAAAAATCGAGTTCTAAGACTCCGTTACATGCAAGTGAAATTTATAAAAGCGTGTTAATAAGATTAAATTATGAATTACCTTTCAATTTTCTCTTTAAAAAAAGTATTTTCAATTATGTAATCTGGGTGTTGACGTGCTCTTTCTCTTACTAGTTATGATTGTTTTTCGAGTATTCAAAAATGTCTTTTTTTTTCCTTTTTTTTTTTTTTGCAATTTTTGAAGTATCGCACTAAAAGTATGTAGTCTGTTATGAATTTTTCATAGCAAATATCTGGAATTTGGAAATCGGGGATACACACATAGACAGTATATATATATATACAAATAACGTATTCAATGATTCTGGACATAGCTTTTTTTGTGAATTTATTTTTTAAAAGCTTCTGTTAAATTATTTTTTTTTAAATTTTAAAAATAAAATCTATATTTTTTTTAATTTTAAATTTTTTTAAAAAAATTTTAAGATGTTTTAAGAATATGCTCGTAATTTAGAATTATGATCACAGAAGTAAATAAAATGCTTTCTTCATCAATAATCCAGATTAAAGGAATTTTGAAATAGTATATTATCTATTGTAATGTTTAGGTTTATTAATAGTTTAATAAAGGTCTGTTACAATTACTTTATGAACTTGTATACATTCTGTATTGTTTTTGGTTACTTAAAAATAATTTTGCTCCTTTTTTCACTTTTAAAAATTTCTTATAATTCTCACATATAAAATAATTTTATAATTCAAGTTAATTCCAAAAGATTAAATTTTATAATTCCAACGATCCAGCTGCCTTTTTCTTCTCATTTACCATTATTCTCATAATTCCGAAAAGTAGTAGCAAAAAATTATAAAAATAAAACTGTTTATAAAATAAACAGTTACAGCGTGTAGTGATTTTATAGAAAAGAATACTTATATATGTATGTATGTATGTATATATAAGTATTCTTTTCTATAAAATCAATACGCGCAGTAACTGTTTATTTTATTTTATTTTTGAAACGCATTATTTACCTTAAAGTTCGTCTTTTACAAGTATTTTAAGCGTTTTAATTCAAAGTTACTTTTTTTTAACATTGCCGATTTTAGATTTCAGTGATTTATTTAATGTTTAATAATTTGGAAAATTTATGTGGAAATGGAAGCGAGATTAAAAGAGAGTTATGTTAAAGGGCTGATAAAGCCGTTACTTTCTTTTCGTTCCATTACGTATTTCGCTGCAATTGTTGCTATAATATTAAATGACTTCTTCTGTCTCTTTCAAAGCTAGAAAACTTAATGTACGTTAATATAGCTGCTCGAAAAACAATTTTTAACAATGTTCGTAGGATTTTTTCTTATTCTGAAAACAACAAATGCTGATAAGTCATAACATTTCTCATTATCACTGCCGATTCTAAATGAGAGGCGTAAAAATTTTAAGTATTTATCAACGAAAGTTTTTGTGTTGTTCCTTTTAAGCTGATAAAAGTAATTTAATGAAATATTCGAGATCTAGCTGTAGTGAAAAATGAATCCTTTCTTTAGGGCTTTAACAATCTAATTGCCCATTAGAGTAACTGACGAAGAAATTAATTATGATGATTTTACTAGAGAATTTATTTTGAGTTTATGTGAGTGATTTTATTAGAATTACTTATAGTCTTCAGACACAGAAATTTAATCTTTAAAATATATTATCACCATAGTTTTACAATTTTAGACGACAATTTTTCACCAGATTTATTTATTTTTTTTAGCTAATAGAATGTGTTTAATATACCGAGAAATAGATTAGAAGCAGTATATTTTATATTTCAGTTATTAAATATTATTACAAATTACACTTAAGATAATAAGAAATAAGATAAATATAATGGTCACATTATTTTTTGTTTATTCTTGGTCTTAAATATTTTATTAGAAAATAGGTTGGTTTTTCATGCCGCTGAAAAAAGCATTTTCAGTTTAGTTGAAAATGTAGAATAAATTTTAAAGTCAGTCAATGATTATACTTTGTACACCATATATAGAAATTTTTACTATCCTTTAAAATTATTTTTGATGTTGACATGTCATGTACAAGTAATAAATGACGTAGATTATTTTTCCTTGCTTTAATTTTGTAATGAGAAAGTGTTTCTCTATTTTTTACCACACTTATCAACATTTGCGAGTATGTAACGTTTATAGAATCTTCTTTCCCTCAGAAATTCAATTTAGAGCAAATTAGGCATAAAAATGTCTGATATTTATTGCAATTAAAAGATTAATTATTTTTTTAGAAATTTATTTTTAATAAGTATTTTATATCTCTTTAAAAGAAAAATATCATTTTCCGAAAATACTTGTTGAGCAAGTTTTTTTTTAAAATTATTATCGAGCAATACTTTTAGAATTTATTGGAATTTATTATGTTTTAGTAATGGAAATTTTCTAATTCGTTTGGTCACGTTCAATCAATGTACTTTTAAACATAATGATTAAAAGAATGCATCAAAACATTGTCTCTTTTCCCACATTTGACATGTATTGATAATATATATCATGATGACTATAAATTAGGAAATTGTTTATTTTTTCTCTTAGCTAAAAATAGTTTTTGGAATATGTGTGTGGTATGTGTGTGCGTGCGCGCAAATTTCTACATTTCACATTTTTTCAACCACCACATTATAACTATTGTTACCATCTCTTATGGGTGGCGTTTATATATATATATATTGTAGATGTTTACCTTGATGGCAGTAGCTTTACATTTGTTCAAATTCGTAAATATTTCAAAATCATAGTTCGAATGTTCTTTTCCAATTAGTACTAATGGATAAATAAAAGCTCTTACCTGTCAGAATGAAGAGGCGACTCAAAATTAACGCAACATCAGAGGGACACGAATACGTTTATTTAAGCGTATAAATTCGTAAACAAGCGATTGCAGCGCCTCTGCACAAATATGTCAACACACTCTACAGTTAAGGTTTCAGCAACATTCATTTCAAGATTCTTCACTTCCTTGGGAGAAGCTGTTGACATAATTTTTAACATTCTTCTATAAGAATGTTTTAGAAGATTGATTTTATTTTGCTAACATCGTACTCTGAAACAATACAACAATTATTGGGGGTGAACCTCGTAATTTTGAATCATGGTCAAGTGACAAGGACGACACCTGAGCAAGAAACTCTCTGTTCAAACTTCCACTTTATACCAACTAAGAAATTTTAAACCCCCCAAATTTAACATGCATCCTTATAATGTTGGCACCAAGGGCTCAAATTCACGATTCGACAGGAACAACGCAGGCCTCGAATCCGCAATCACTTTATGAACTGAATTGACATTTTTGTTTTATTGTGTATTATAATTCAGTTTAAACTGGATTCAAATTGCAATATTTTTAAGAATCTTATAGATAATATTAAAATCTATTTTTTTTTTTTATAAAAACATATTCTACTGAATCATTAAACCTCTTTGGCTATTTAAGCATTTGAGCTAATTTTGAAATAGAATGATTCATTATTATGTGATATAAAATTTTTAGCAATAGCTTATAACAGAAAATTTTTAACTGTTTTAAAATTAGATTACGAATTTCGGAAATACTGAATTTCATGTTTGAAAAAATTATTATGCGCGTTTACGGTAAATTAGTTCATAGTGTTATAAGATTCAAATAGGAATACAAATCCGCGTTGAATGCAAGCTCTATGAAATAGCTATTTATTCATTTTTAAATCCATTGGAATAAATTTATTTTAAGTTATGATAATCTTTTGTGTATGAATTGTCAATATTTTAGTGGGTTTAACTATTTTGTTTTGTAAACTTATCTTTTAGGACAGCTTAGATTCTGAATATCCTGATCCAACAACAGAAGAAGATGTACCTATAGAACTGCGACATCTGGAAGGCTACGAGACGTGCAAGAAATGCGGCACTCCAACAGATTTCGGATATACCAACTGTGAGCAAAAAGTGTGTGCATCATGTCTCCCTGCCGATCCAGACACAGGGAAAAAGTCACGGTCCCTTGGTGATTTCTTAAACATGATCCCAAAACTCCTGAGAGTAAAAAAGTGTGAAAAGGAGCCTATGTCTGACCTACACAAGAGAATATCCACGGCCAGCGATCCCAGAGAATACGTTGTAAAGACGAGAGGAAATGAAGTCAATGGTATCGTCCGGTCAAAATCTACCGTGTCCATGATGTCTCGCCTGGAAGAACTGATGTCAATGAGTCCAACAAGTGGAAAGGATGAACCCCAAACTATAGCAAATCCTAACTGTTCGGCAGGCCCCAGATCCAGAACGAAACCTTCCTTGTTACAGTCTTTTACTTCGACTGTCTTGGTCGAGGGAAGTGATGGTACAATTGAAATAAGAGATTCCAGCGAGATCAAAAACCTGAGAAGGTACAACAGTCCGGCAGATGCTCTTCAGAAATTGAGGCAAGATGTTGCTTTAGACGAACCTTTTGATGTTCTGAAGAAAAACGACGGAGAAAAAGAAATCAATTCTTGCGTTGAGAAGAAGCTACAGAACAATGATTATGTTGTGAAGAAGAAAAAATCATCTTTGAAATCTTCCAATTCGACCAGCAAGGAAACGAACAATTCTGAAAAACGTTTCGACGTGAGTACGATTAGGCCTATACCACAACGCAATAATACGGAAGTAAAGGTAAGTAGGTGTACTTAAAACAGGGTACAAGATAATATTCATGTCTGAAGAAGTATTACTAACTAAAATTGTAAAAAGATATCTGTACAAATATTGTTTAGTATTTTAAAAGAAATTTTGAAAAACGAATCTTGAAAATTTGTTTTTTCCCTTAAATATTTTATTTTTCAATTTTTTCATACTCTTTTCATTGCACAGTATATTAAACTTTCAAAATTAGCATATAAAAATGGGGAAACTAATTCCTTGAAACTTTTAAGAAAAAATATATTGGTATGTTTCACTCTTAAAATGCCAGAGGAAATTTTATTTGTTGTATAATACAGATTTTTTTTAAACTTATCAATGTTAAAGTCTTTATTTTCTTAAATAATGTCCCTTTCCTCTTTATATTAATTAGTATTTATTATTTTATATTTATGTAATTCATATTTACTCACATATTATATAACGGTTGTATTTAATATAAATTTTACGTTAACCATAATAGTTATTTGTGTCAATTTCAATCCTTATGTTCATTATAAGAAATCTTTATGATAATTGCAAAACTGTTTATATTATTTATAACTATTTATGTTACTATTATCTAATAAGTAGTTAATTGTGTTTATAACTATTCAATTTAATATCATAAAACATCATTAAATTTTATGGTTAATTTAAGTAAATTTGATTGTGCGTTTTAAAATTTATCTCTTAGAAATTAAAAGTAAATTTTTTGAAATGTAAATTTTTATTGATTATATATTACATTAAACAGGTAATTTTTGCTTTCTTTTCAGTTTATAATTTTTCCATAAAAATATCTTTGGATAGTTAAATCATTAGCAAATTGGTATTATTTATGTCTTTAGAAACATGTGGTTGAAAAAATAAATAAGTTGGAGAATTATCAAGCATTTTTCCTAATTAAGAAAGTCATATATATTTTTTTCAATATGGAGAAATGTATTACTTTACAATAATCTATTAAAGTATTCCAAGACTGATTTTTAATATTTTCATTTTTCATTAAACCATAATCACATAAGCCATTTTCTAATTCATTTAGCCCGAAGAAGAAGACTCAGAAGGCCATCTCTCTTCTTATTATTCTATGCCAGAACTTTACAAACTAGCTATCGATCAAATACCAGAAGAGCCTATAGTGACTTCTCCGAAACAGCGACATATCAGTTTCTTCGAGCAAGCTCAAAATATATTTGCCGACACATCATCCGAGTCAAATGACTTGAGTTCAAGAAGGCGAGATTCTTCTTTAAATTACACCACTAGAGAAAGAACAAGCGTCAGTATTCCGCAGAGAGGGTTGGTAAAAAGAAGTCTAAGCGTTGATACTGGAGATAATAGCTCGTCCTCTCACCAAGCACCACGAAGATTTTCGGCTTCTGCGGCTCAAGGTGTTATGGCTACTAGCCTGAGAAATTGTTCAATTCCAAGAAGCTGCAGCAGGGGAAGCTCAGTCAAAAGTGACACTAGCGTTGATAGTGAAGAATCTATAGTGTCTGTAATACCCAGAAAAGGGAACAGTATAACGAGCGATACAAGTGTTGATAGTGAAGAAAGCGTGATATCTGTTATTCAGAGAAGTACGAGTGAAATTGACACATTGTTCTCCCAGAATGGATTAAGAAATAATATTTCTAGGTTTGGAAGTCGATCTGCCCAGGCTTCACCTGTCACGGTGCTTAGTAGTCAGACATCTTCAGCAGAATCTTCACCTCCTCAATCCGGCAAAAACGATGGAAGATTTCCAGGATCGGTTGGCGTCATCGATCAATTGATGCAACAGCAACAGTTGTTGTACTCGACTTCTGATGTTCTCCACTCAAAAATGGAAGGATTAGACCATTCGATCAGAGTAAGAAGGTGCCTCCTTAGACCAATATCAGATCCAAAAATTGAAGAAAAGCTAATAAGTCAAGACGAGTTTTCGAATACTCTTGGAAATAAATTAAGTAACAGTGTACAAATGCCTAAGCCAAATCCAGATACTTTACCAGTATTGGAGGGAAATAAGACTTTGATTAAAGAAAAAATTGTTGTTGCGAAACCAAGTGTCGCTCAAAATCCATCAGTCAAACCTTTGATTGCAGATGCAGAGCCGAATTGGAAAGTTGAGAAAAAGGAACAAGCTGATGGGGAATTGTCCAAGACCCCCTCCCCTGTTGGACCATTTCAATATATTACTGATCCGCTCATAACAGGTATAGAAACTACTATTGAAGCTCCTACGGAGACGGATAAAGCTGTAGTGTCTGCAAGTGAAACAGAATCAAAGACTAAGAGTATTCGTTTCAACACAGAGATCACAAATTTAGAACAAAAAATAGCAACCCTACCTGAAATACGAAAGCCTCCTAACGGAATCATTGAATCGGTGCTCAGAAATGCAATCACTAAAAAAGGCATTGTTGAAGTTAACTCCAGTGATACTGATCAAATAGTCGCTGTTGCAAGTACATCTTTCGATGTCCATGATCACATTTCTGTACTCCCAGAAGATTTACAAGAATCACAGGATCCAAAAGAGTTACAGTCAAATCAAGAGGAATTTTCGATGTCCAACATCAACACAGGCAACACTTCTGATGACCTCAAGATGAACAAGAATAAAGATAATGACATGCGTAAGTCTTTTTTCAAACTTAGAGAGCGATTAGAGAGTTTGGCTTCAAGCCAGAACTCTATGCCGAACTTTGAAATTTTTAAGAATGTCAGCCATTCGTTTGGGTCTTTGAGAAATATCAAAGAAAAAATAGAATCTGAAACGTCAAATGATAGTCTAAGAGAAAACAAGATATCGCCAACACCTAAAAGTCTGAATGATAGTCGACAATCGTCTTTAGACGAATCCAGCCAAGTTACGCTGTCAGATGAATCAGTGATGTCTGTTGAAGGTACGTCCTCTGTTTCAGACGAAAACGACTATAAGAAGACAGACGATGATGAAGAAAATCTTGACAGTAGTCAGAATCTGACAGTCAAAAAGGCTGATGAGGATAGAGTCGTAACAAATGCTGCAACAGCACCGCAGAATGTTTTAACTGATGCTCGCCAGTCTTCACAAAAACATTGCCAAACAAAAAAATGTGAGTCTTGTGCTCACAAGCCTTCCAAAGCAGCTTCATTCAGCGACACAGAATTGCATTTAAAAAAGACTGGAGTAAGATGTCCTCTGAGAAAAAGACTTAGAAGGTAAGTTAATTTCGATATAATTTTCACAGCATTGGAAATATTTATAAAAAAAAAAATTAATTCTATTTTAAGGATAAAGAAATCAAATACCAAAAATTAGAAGAAAGTAGTAATTTCTTGCACCATATCAACTGCCTAAAAACTTTTTCGTATATTTTATGTTATTATTTACGTTATCATTTTCGTATAAAGTATGCTATTTCTACATAACTATCTTAGGCTCCAAAAAAAAAAAATAATGTTAAGTGAATTCGTATTACAAAAAAGAAAGAATAAAAAAAAAGTATTATATTCCAAAAAATTTAAATATTATTTTCACTTTATAATTACGATGAATGATATAAAAAACGATAGTGGTTGTGATAATCATTAAAATAAAATATTTAACATTAATTAATTACTTTATTAAAGTTAATTTAATGAGAATAAACGATAATTAAATTTTTTGTTGCATTATTATTAAATGAGAATCTGTTTTATTTATATATTTATATTTTTTGTATGTGCATAAACTAATACGTATATTCCTAAGTGAAAAATTAATTATAAGGTACTAAGAACTAGTAAAATTAAACCGTTAAGCAATTTCTAAGTGAAATAATTACTTTTAAGATAAAGCTAATAATTAAACAACTGAAATATCTTTAAAAAATCTTATATGGTTTCAAAAAATTTAATAGATAAAATTGAAAAAAAAATTTTCTTACATGAAGAGTAAAAAATAAATGTACTATTTCTAAAATAACATACAGGGTGTCTCAGGATCATTGGGACAAAATTTAAGGATGGGTACTAGACATCACAAGGTTTCTGATTTGTATAGCATAGTCGGAAACGTCTTCGCTCAGCGCAAGGTGGCGCTTTTCCCAATAGCATTTAAGGAAACATTATTGCAGTCATTTGAGTTGTTATCGCCCGTAGAGGAGTGTGGAACGTTTCACAAACACCGAGCGGGCAGATATGTACCTGATTTACTGATTGGCAGAAAGAAATGCACTAGCAGCAGAAAGATTGTATCGCGAAAGGTACCCACAAAGAGATGCAATCCTCTGTAGTACCTAGAGTGATTCGAACTCCCAATTGGGTACCCAAATTTTTTGGATTCCTTCAAACTGTATCCGACACATTTTGTTCCATTAATGGAACAGAATGTGTTCGATACTGTGGTCCACCCTCACTATGCTTATTGCCTCGTGATGATCCATATTCATACAAATTGTGATTCAAATTAGCAAAAATCTGGTGGTCCGGTGCATCTCTCTGTGGGTACCTTTCGCGATACAATATTCGTGCTGCCCGTGCATTTCCTTCTTCCAATCCTTAAATCAGGTGCATATCTGCCAGCTCGGTGTATGTAAAACTTTCCACACTCTTCTACGGGTGATGACGGCTCAAATGACTACAGTAATGCAGGTCTGTTTCCTTAAATGCTCTTGTGAACAACGCCACCTAGCACCGAACGAAGACGTTTCCGACCATGGGTTGCTGTACAAATCTGAAACCTTGTGATGTCCCCAACCTAACTTTAAACTTCGTTACAAAGATCCTATGACCCCCTGTATATAAATTTATATTTGTTAAATAAGAAACTGTATTAAACATATTGATTCTATTAATGATACTCTGATTGACTGAATTTGTTGAATTTTAGTTGAGGCTTTTAAACAATGGATTATTTTTCAAGAATTTTCTAAGAATAGACACTTTTTTCCGGTTAACTAAATAAGGTCCCAGAAAATACGAGTATTTTCTAATTGTAAATTTCTTGTCCTTTACAGTACACATTTTTTTAATTATTATTTTCTTTACAATATTTTAGCATAAGCTCGTATTATGGATCCCCGAAATATAATTTTTTTCATGTGGACCATCTCCTCAAAACTTTTATGAGCCCTATAGCTGTGCTATATGATGAAATGTTCGTGTTCTCCAGTCCAGGCAATATAATGTTATAGGAACACTATTTTATACGGGAATTTTGAGTTAGAGAAATGAATGCTTCATGCCATGAATTACGAGTAAAAGAAACTTTTAAAACAACGCAATGAAAAAAAAAATTATTGAAGAGAACTATTTTTTTCCGTGAAGTTATTTTTTAAAATTTATAAATAACTAAAAGATTTCAATGCTATTATCATAAAAAAATATAATTATATTTTATGAGTAATAAATATTTTCAATATTTTATTTTATTTCTTTGTAATTAAATACAAAATTAAAATACTTGAACTTTCTACTGAAAATTTAAGAAACAACAACCGAACTCATTATTGTTTTGAAATCAAAGTATACTTTCGAAAAGAAACGTGAAATATAAAGGGAAATAAAATCATTGAATGTATATGTATTTGTTAAAATAAACTTTTTGAGCGAATACAAGAATTTCATTCTTTGCCGCAGACCACAAAACAAGCTTCTGGCGAATATCTGGAATCAATATTGAACGAAGAGTTCGGGAATGAATTTGAAGGCAGCATTGAAAAGTTTTTCTTTTAAAATTTCTTTCGAATTTTAAAAAGAGCAGGCGCATATCGTATAACACTGAAAATATTGATTTGTACACTTTTGGTCTATCATAAGTCTTTCTCATTGCCCAAATTCTCTAAACTGAAAATTATATTTTTAAATCAAATAGATACTTTTGAATTTGAAATGTTTGAAGATGGCTCAAGTAATTAATTTCCATTTCGAAAGCGTATACACATATTTAAAATATATCAATAATTAATTTGTGAAAGTTTTATACGTTATTTCATTTAAGCTTTAGGAAAATGACAATGCTACGCCGTAAAATGAGGCTTATTCAATTAATACTATAACAGCAGAGCTTGGCTAATAAGTATGTCTTCAAACTCCTGGAATGTTAAACAAAGAAAATTAGAAATTAAAATAAGCTTTTTATTAATTTTTTCAAAGCATTTTCATTCTAAATAAAAAAATAACTTGTTTTTAGTAGTTTGGGGAAACCAAAAAGGATAAATTTTATCACAAAAAGACATCGCCTATTTAGGTTATACACATGACGTTTCCTTTCAAGAGGGAATAATTTAAAAAAAAAAAATGTTTTTCGTATCATACTTTCCTTAAGGCTATAAATAACTTCTATCTATATCTCAAAATATATCATCTTTTGTGTAATGTTTTTAAATAATGTTTGAGTGACGTAATTGTTTGTTTTCTTCCTATTTATAGCCTTTTTCTCATTTAAAAAGTATTTTTAGAATACTTAATGATACAATTGAGTATAAAAACATGTTTCGACTATTTTTAACTCTCGAATGATGAAGCAATGATCGTACTTTAACATCGCACACAGAAGCTTCATTTAGTTTTCCTAGGGAGTTATGACCTGTTTTTAAATTTTCATATAAGTTAATAAAAAGCTTTCGAAAAATTCGCAGAAAATCTATGTTAATGTAATGGCTTTATGGTATTTGAAGCCAATAAGCTCTGAAGCATCGAATTTGAATATTTTTTCATTAATAAATATGATTTACAGTAGAACGTCGTTTATCCGAATCAATTGGGACCGGACACTGTTCGGATAACCGAAAACCGAATGCGATCCATGCAGTATATGATACTGGACACTATACAAATGTCAAAAATGATCACTTGCGGGAAACGTGCTTGAAGAAAAAGCTAAATAGGTGCAAAATGTTGCAATTTTACCTTGATTGGGGAAAATAATCACTTATTTTCGCTGTACCATTGTACACCTTCGTTTTTTTCGTTGCAAGGTCTCTGATTCTCTTGAGTAGCAGTAGTTGAGTAGGACAGCACTCTGATTGTTGTTCGTACCACTCCATAGCTGTCTCTAACGCAAAAAAACACGTCAGCATTGGATGGACCCTTGCTACTTTCGTTGTTGTAGTCCTTCCTCGTCTTCATCCGTTTCATCGTCGGCAGGGTCGGATTCTTCTTGCACGGAAGTCACAATCTCGTCATCATTAACATTTGAAATCCACAGTATTCTGCATCGCATACCATCCAGATTTCTACATCAACAAAAGAGCACGTATATACCCCCTCACTTGGAAACAAACTGACCTAATATTCCGCGCAGATGCTTACCAAATCACACAACTGAAATTCTCCAAACATCCCTAACCTTGGGTTTTTCCCGTCACTTTTGACCTCACAGGAGACAAATGTTGAGCATTGCACTGTTCGAAAACGTATCCGGATTTTCGTTCGGATATTTGACGCTCCGGATAATAAACGTTCGGATAAACGACGTTCTACTGTATTTAGATCAAGGGTAAGAAGCATTCTGCACTTGAAAATTTGAATTAAATAATTTATCTGTAATGAGACTTTTTGATAAACTATCTGAAATCTAGTAAGGTTTCATTTAAGACTAGCTAAAAAGTATGTCTATTTATTTCAAAATTCTTTTTCCTAATCAACTTAAGGCAGAAAACCTTTTAAGTATAGATGTATGTAATGTCAAAGTAAATACTTATGAATTTAAATGATAATTAGTTAAATTATTTTGATATCAACACTAGAATACACTATATGTATTGTATACAGACCGGTATGAAAAAGTTAAAGAACAAACACATTATCGAGAAATTTTCAAAAACTATTGAACCGTTTTTAATTAAAATTCTTTTAAGTAATAAAGATGCTTTTCTTAACATAGCAATCAAATTAGATCTCTCTTCTATTTTATGAAAATTAAGAAAACTTTTAAGACAGATGTACTTCACACACTCTGAACGTCAGTTTTGGGATTATCGTGTTTTCATAAACGAGTAGCATCCTTATTTTTTGATTACTTTCTCTTAAGTAATATTTTTAAGTATTTTCGTTTCAAATTTTACTTGAGTTGGTTCACTAGTTTCCAGGAAGTTAGTGAAATGAGTTTGTTCTTTAAATTTGTAAACCATTGTGTGAAGCTTCTGTAACCTGAGGGTCACGGTCATGAACTCGTGGCCGGTGTTTTTCGATTCACGGATTTGATTCCTGATGCCACTGAAAACTTCCCTTGTGGGGAGCTGATGCACGTTAAATCTGTCGTTGCTCAAAGTCCTCATGTAGGCGTGGTGGGAAGTTAGGAGAGTGGGGTGTCAGCTCAGGTGAAGTCCTCGTCACTTCACCACATTTTAAAATTACAAGGTCCTTACCTGCCTTCGTGTTGCTTTAAGTGCTGCCTTAATAAACACTCCCTCATGTGTGTGCATGTGTGTACGTATGTGTAAGTATACGCAGCAAAAAGGGAGGAGAATAAAGTAATTGCCTTATGAAATTAGTGATTTTCGAAAAACTGACACATCGTTTTCACACAAATCATGTAAAATATACAAAAAAGAAAAATATATATGTCATTAGTAAATTTAATTTCACGAACTTCTTTTGCATTAAAATAATAAAGTGGCCTTATTTTATAAACAATTAATATAATTACATTTTACGAAAACACTGAATTTGAATAACACAATATAAAGAAATACAAGAAATACTGTGCTGAATATATTATATATTTTACTCTTATTCATTTTAAAAGCATCACAGAAGAACAAGCATAACACTGTTTTTAAATGCTTTCATTCCTTATCTGTTAAAAAAGTAATCTATCTCAGAAATTTTGTGATATTTTTTTTAAAAAATACAAGACAAACTTATTTTAAGTTCAATCACTTTTTTTGTCATAATTTTAAAGAGAAGTTACATTTTAAAGTATTTGTTTGTAAATAAATTTTTGACTTCTAAAAATCCCAAATTTACATGAAATGAAACATTTTATTAAAATATAGCAATATGTTTGATTAGTGTGTGTTGCTTTTGGTAGTATATTGTTAACAGATTCAGTCGGATGCAGTATATATACATACACACACGTATATACTAGGTGGGCATAAAGTCCTTTAAACTTTAAAAATTTATAAAACCCAGAAAATTAAATAAAATAAAACAGTTTGCAGGTTTAGCATCGATAAGTCACGGGATTTTTTTTTAAGATAAGAAAAATAAATTCAAAAAACACCCGATAGGTGGCGTTTTGTACATAAGTGAAAGAAAAGACTCGCAAATAACAGAAATAACGTTACCAAATCATTTATTACTGCAGCATGTGCTCCACATATCTTCCACCACAAGGGATGACACATTCCAAGCGTGTCACAAATCCAGCAACGGCAGAGTGCAGAATGTCCACCCGTATGCATGACAGCTCTCGTTAGATCTCATCTTTCAATTCTGACAGATTGGATGGACGGGATTAATACACCCAGGAATTTTAATATCCCCACAGCCAAAAGTCTACTGGAGACCGAAGAGACCATGTAAACTTGCAACGTTTCCTAATGATTCTTAGACTTGGTCGTCCGGATCTTACACGATCCTCGAGTGATCCAGTTTTCCTCAAATCGCTGAACTAGCTTTAGGCGGAGTACCACTGTTGAAGACACTTTTCCAGTCTTCACATTTTTCTGAAGTCAGAATTTTACGCAGTACAACAGTCGCTGGAAAACAGCTTCACCACTACAAAGCTTTGTCTTTCTCGCTCAGTATCCTTGTTCACTTAGTTCGCATGCAACGGAGAATTAGATTTGAACCAAGAGCATCAGTATTTGTAATTGCCTGTCTCATTTGCATATTTTCCTCTCTGTACGAACGCCATGTGACGGCAGTTTTTTTTTTTCTTCCTTATATTAAAAAAAATCTCGTGACTTATTGATGTAAAACCTGCAAAACGTTTTTTGTTTCACTTAATTTTCCGGGTTTTATAAACTTTTAAAGTTTATACGAACTTTTTGCCCACCCGGTGTATATATATATATATATGGGTGAGTGAATATTAACGTCGCACTGTTCAGCTGCACGAGGGCTTTTGGAGACGGACTGCGTAATTTTGAACCATGGTCAAGTGACGATACCGAGGCTGGTACCCCCTCTCTTAACTACCACACCATACCAATGGAGGACGTTTGAGCTCTCGACTGATTTAACGTGTATCGCTCCCCTATACGGCGGGTCTTCAGTAGTGCTGGGCTCGAACTCATGACACGCTAGCCATGACTACCGCGGCCACTTTATTAAAAGCTTTTATTTAACTTACAATGTATGTATGTATGTATTGTATGTATGTAATTTGTTCGGGTGGAATCTTGCAACTCAATTTTGAAGCTGATATCTTCCTCCCATTGAGCTGAAATTTTGTATACACGTTTAGTTTGGATGACAATGCATGTTTTGACCATTTATATTCCGATATTGCAATTAATTAAAAAGATATTAATTAAAAACGTTAAACTAGTTTTGGGCGCCAACTTGGATATATCTGCATTGTTGTAATAATTTTATTGTTACAACAATGACAAAAGTTGGCGTCGAAAATCGGTTTTCAGCCAAACTGGAATTTTATAACGTTGCGCTATTGACAGTACTAATTAACTTTGTCTAAAAAATAATTACATTTCTACAACATAAAAATAATCTAATTTCTACAACGTATGCAATTTTTTTACAAATTTCTATCTATTTTCTTGGATTTAAATTCAAAACATAAAAGTAGAGCTATTTTTCAAGTAGATTGGTACATTGTATACCTTTCTCAACGCTGACAAGTTAAACTGAGATGGAGTATTGAAGAAATTCTTTAAATAATTTATCTAACTTTAATTTATGAAACTCAGACAAAAAATAATTACAGAATCGGAAAGATCATTTTTTTATGTATCCTACCCATCAAAAGGAATCCACTAGGAAAACAATAACAGAAAAATATTATCTAGAAATGCAATATATTTTCGTTTAAAAAAAATAATTTTATAATAAAATGAAGGAATTTTTTAAAGAAATTTTCTAATTTTAAGCCTACAAGTAATTTAAATATACCTCATTTTATCACCAGTAATCTAAACACACACTACGACATGTGTCCTTAAATTTAATTACAAATAGAATCTGTTAATTTAATTTGAATTTAATTATTGATTTTTTCAAAATCAAGTTTCTAAAGATGATTTGAGCAATTAAAAAAAATAGATTCTTACGTAGAAGATATTCAATGTCCAGCAAAAAATTATCATTATTTGATAAAACTTTCTTTTTTGATTACAAAATGTGTTTTGAGTCTTAAGCATTTTATTGATTAATACAAATATTTAAATGCCTTTTGAAGTTTTTTAATAAACAACTAAAATTTTCTTCTAATATGTTAGAGCAGGGGTGGCCAACCAGTGGCACGCGGGAGTCGTAACTGTGGCACGCGAAGACTTATTGAAAAATTACAATAAATATATGAAAATATTACTGAATTAATTGAATTACAATAGAAAATTATCATGAAGAGAATATGTAAGAAAACAGAAATTTTCAGCGTGAGATTTTAAAGGCGCTATGCAAGATTTTTTTTCTTTTCTTCAGTATAGAGCCAAAAATGAGATCATTCTCCAAAACTTACAATTACACAGCATTCTAAAGTTCCGAGAAAAGTGTTGAGAACGTGAGACAAAAACAAATAAATTTTCCCTCTCTCGGACGGTCGAATCTGCCCAAAAAGTCACCTTTTCTCGGGGGTGGTTAATTTTTAACATCTCGGATTTCCATTTGAATTTCAGCTTTTCCTTGCAGTGCTGAAGTTTAGTGTTTATAGATATTGGCTGTCAGCGTGATGTCAAATAAAAAGGTTTTTCCGAAGGTGTTGGCTATTTACGATTTCTGTAATTTCAAGAAGTAATTCTGCAATATGTTAGGAGAGCAGTTGTTGATAAGGTAGAAGTAATTCTATCGGCACAAAGTAGCCGCTTTATGAAGGAGAGGGAGTGAGAACTTGCATCCATGACTAATCAGAATGCTGGATTCGGAGCCTAGAAAATATGTAGCGTAATATCGGCAAATTGTTTCTAGCTGCCGGAATCGGTTCATTTTAAACTCTGTTTAAGAAGATGATATTTTCTTTTCTTCAGTATAGATCCAAAAATGAGATCATTCTCCAAAACTTACAATTACACAGCATTCTAAAGTTCCGAGAAAAGTGTTGAGAACGTGAGACAAAAACAAATAAATTTTCCCTCTCTTGGACGGTCGAATCTGCCCAAAAAGTCACCTTTTCTCGGGGGTGGTTAATTTTTACATCTCGGATTTCCATTTGAATTTCAGCTTTTCCTTGCAGTGCTGAAGTTTAGTGTTTATAGATATTGGCTGTCAGCGTGATGTCAGATAAAAAGGTTTTTCCGAAGGTGTTGGCTATTTACGATTTCTGTAATTTCAAGAAGTAATTCTGCAATATATTAGGAGAGCAGTTGTTGGTAAGGTAGAAGTAATTCTATCGGCACAAAGTAGCCGCTTTATGAAGCAGAGGGAGTGAGAACTTGCATCCATGACTAATCAGAATGCTGGATTCGGAGCCTAGAAAATATGTAGCGTAATATCGGCAAATTGTTTCTAGCTGCCGGAATCAGTTCATTTTAAACTCTGTTTAAGAAGATGATAAGCCTTTTTCCCTTTTCTAAAATTGTTTTTAGATTTTAGCGTTGAGCGTAGTTGTTTTAATTTTTTTTTCAATATGTTTACAAGTAAACCTACGACTTCAAAAAGAAATTATGAAAAGGATATTGCAGCACGTGATTTTAAAATTGTCTGTGAAGAGCAATACTTGTTAACGCATGAAAATGCTTCCAAGCCTCTTTGTGTGGAATTTGTATAGCAGTTCCAAAAGAATTTAACTGCCATTTGAATGTTAGACTGCCATTTTAAACAGCTGCATAGTGATTTCAACAGCAAATATCCTGATGGATCAAATTTGAGAACGGAATTTATCAATAAAAAATGAAATCTTTAGCCGACTAACAATCCTTGTTCCAGAAGAAAAATGACGAAATGGAAACCATGGTGAAGACTTCTTATGAACTATCTTTGTTGTATCCCGCAAGAAAAAATTATATTCTGATGGAGAGGAGATAATAAAATGTAGCCGTTTAATTTTCGCCCCAAATGTTGGTGATCTAAATATCAAAAATATGGTTAATAATATAGCTTCGTCTAGAAATACGGCCATGCGTCGTATAGATGACGTGGGCCAGGATGTTGGAACGCAAATTGTCTCTGGACTTCAAAATTGCAAATGTTTTTCGTTAACTTTGGATGAAAGCTGTGATATCACAGACAATGCGCAGTTAAGCATCTTTGTGCGTTTCACGAACAATAATTTTGATACTGTGGAAGAACTTCTTGATTTGCGCTCCAACTAGTTTTAACTACAGGTGAAGCATTTTCAAGGAAATTAAAAATGTAATTGAAGTTAACAAAGTAAAATGGACAAAATTAGACAGTGTTTGCACAGATGGAGCGCCTTGCGTGGTTGGCAGAATAAAAGGTTTTGTTGCATTGCTTGAAAATTATTTGGGAAGAAAAGTTTTCAAGTGTCATTGTATTATTCATCGAGAAGCTCTTTGTGCCAAGGTCTTAAACTTGTCTTTCGGTGTTGACCCCATGGTGCGCTGCATCAACAAAATACGAGCTCGTGCTCTGAATCAACGAAGATTTCATATGCTTTCCCCGAAGAAACGAAAGAAAATGGCAAGTGACTCCTTCACTGTAGTGTGCGCTGGTTTTCCAAAGGAAAGTCGCTTGCGAGATTTTGTAGTTTGAGGGAACGTGTTTTAGAATATCTGGAAGAAAACGACGAACTACCCAGTGAATGCTCGCTCCTCATGAGTGAAAATTGGCAGTTGGATTTAGCTTTTCTTACCGATATAATGGAAAATTTAAACAATTTTCATTTAAGATTACAGGGAAAATAATTGTATTTTTTCTACCGTAGTTGGTCATATATCTCCTTTTGTGAACAAACTTTTACTTTTTTTGTCTGGATTTTGGAGAGAAAAAATTAACTTACTTCCCATTCATGCAGGAATTATCTGCCAAAGTTAGTAATGTTCCGAACTATGATAGATTTAAAAATTTAATATCCATTTTACAGGATTCTTTCAGTGCCAGGTTTGAGGATTTTAAAGATGATAAAAAAATACTGAACTTTTCACTAATCCTTTTTCGATTTCTCTTCAAAACATTAATTGTTACCCACCTCTGGTACAAATCAAAATTATTGACCTAGAGCACCATATTAATCTGAAAAGCAAATATAAGGAAATTATTTTAACCGCAAATGATCCGAATTACATCGAATTTTGAAAATTTGTGCCACCAAGCAATTTTCCAAATTTACATGATTTAGCGGTCAGATATTGTTGTAGGTTTGGATCAACATATGTTTGTGAAGAAATGTTTTCTGTTATGAACGTAATTAAATCAAAATATCGCTCAAAATTGACTGATATGCACCTATATATATAAAACGCTTCATTTTTTTAGCATCTTCACGAACTAATCCAAATGTAGATGATTTTGCAAAAACAGTAAAATTCAAAAGCCCCATTATAAGAAAGACTACTGCTTAGTAATCTTTTAAAATTAAATGTTTCAAGTTGCTTATTTTTATTATAAGCTAACTGACTGATCCTGTAAAAAATTTACCAACAATAAAATATAAGTTTCTACTTTTTTTTTAAAACTTTTATACCATTTTTTTTTTACATTTTCGCTACATAGAACTTGCATTTAAAAATATGTTTTTTGGTGTAAATAACCCATAATAGCCTATAAGTAACATTTTTTCAATTTGTATATTTTTTAGTTTGGTGGAAATGTTGGAAGTGGCACGCGTAACTTTTTTTTATCAGATTGTGGCACGCTTCCCAAAAAGGTTGCCACCCCTGTGTTATAGAAATATATCCCTTATCTTCAAAATATTTCAAATAAATAATATATTCTTTAAGTTTTTCAAAAATAGTCAAATTTTTAATTAAACATTTAATAACTTTGTCATTTATGAAGATAATCTCACTAAACCTTTTTTTTTTTTTCGTGTGTAGAACAATGTTACCCAAAATCTGCACAAGATTGAAAAAATTGCTTAAAAATTACGGATTTGAAAAAAATTGTGTTTTTAGTCTAATACCATTTTGCGAGAATTAATTCAGCTAAACCAGGGATGGCGAACCAGCGTTCAATGAGTTGAACAGGCTGAGAAACCTGTCCAGCGATAACTAAAAGTAAAAAAAATAAATTAAATGTAAAAAAAATTTTTTAAGAACAAGCTTTTATTTAAACCGCTAAAAAGAATAAAATAAACTTTTCCTTTAAAACTTTTTTTACTATCAACTTATAACGTCATTACACAATTTATATGATATAAAAGCTTGTCGCGAGATTTAACTGTGTAGATAACAAGTAAAATAAATAACTTGACCTGATTGATTTTGTTTTTAAAAATTCAAACTAAGTAAATATGAGTACTTAAATATTGCGACAAGCTTTTATATCATATAAATTGTGTAATGACGTTATAAGTTGATAGTAAAAAAGTTTTAAAGGAAAAGTTTATTTTATTCTTTTTAGCGCGTTTAAATAAAAGCTTGTTCTTAAAAAAGTTTTTTTACATTAATTAAA